>CM031241.1:580360950-580530950 GCA_018340775.1 Taxus wallichiana var. yunnanensis | reverse complement strand
TCCTCACACTTTACACTCCCAAAATTTCCCTAAATCATTCCCATTGGATAGGAAAATTTCTCACCTTTCCGGTGATAAAGTCCTCCTAACTCCTTGTAGAACTCAAGATATGGTCAGGCGGAGTTTTGGGGTCAAATTTTCCCCAAAGGGGACATGTGTCAAGAGGAGGGTAAACCCTTATGGTGGGTTGGCGGGCTGCATGGGGCGGCTCTAGAAATTTTCTCTTTACACGGAAAACTTTCCCAAATGAGCCCACGCCTCTGCGCGGGTCCTCCAGGACACATGGCAGCCTTAGAGACAACGCGCAGGGGAACAGGGAAGGGCGAAGTGGCGAAAGGATTTGGGACATTACGCCCAAAGAAGAGGAAAAAACCAAACAACGCTCCCGCGCCCACGGGTCTGCTTGGGGACACGCGGTGCTCCACAGTTGGCTGTGGGGAGAAGAGAGAAGGAGGGGAGTAGAGCGGTAAGGAGATGCGGAGAATTTTTCCAAAAGGGACAAAGGGGAGAAAGGGAAACATTAGGTGCGCAGGTCCGCGTGTCCGCAGAGGGGTCGCACCAAGGCGAAGGCAGGAGTGTGGGGCCGTGAAGGGTTTTAGGAAATTTTTCCAAAGGAAAAAACTTCTAAGGCGACGAAGTTCTCCCTCCTCCGTTGTCACCCCAAGGTGCCACGTGGCACCCTCTAGTTGGTTGCGGGCCGGCGGGGGAAAAGAAGAAAATTTTCCAAAATTTTCAAAAGGCTAAGGGCAAAAGAAAATGCCGCGCCTCCGCGCTGCCCTGTGAGGACACGTGGTAGCCTCTGATTGGCTGCGGGTGACGGAGGAAAAGGTGCAAATTTTCCTGAGCCAAAATTTCAAAATTTTTCCTAAGGATTTTTAAATGGGAATTTTTTTTTGGGCAACGGCCTGCCAAGGAAAATTTTCCCAAATTTTCCCGCCAAGGCACAAAAACTTCAAAGTGCCATAAATTTTGCTAGGAAGCTTAGTTTTGGGCAAACAAAGAATTTTAGAAATCTCTCGATGCCCTATTTACACAGAAACAAAAATTTTACATTTTGATAAGTTTTAAAGGGTCAATTTTGTAAAAAGGATCTGTAAGCTTTTAAGAAGCCAACTGGAATTCTAACTTCTCAATTTGATTAAATTGGATCTCCTCCTTCACTCAACATGCCAAACAGGTATGAAGAATTGATCTAGGGTGGGTTTAAAGTGTTTTAGATAAGGTAAGTTTTGTTCAATTGATTCCAATTTGTAATTTTCCAATAGTTGACGGAAAAAGACAGTGAGAAGGATTTGGATCTAATTTGCAATGTTTAAACTTGTTTCCATAAGGGTTCTTTGTCAAGTGAGTTCATTGCTAATATATCATGTGGAATTTTAAGGTTTCCAAGTTGATTTAAAAGTGCAAGTCCAAACTATACATTTTTATTAAAATTAATTGCAGTGTTGAGTTTGTGACAAAAATCCCGTTTCTAGAAATTTGTTTATCAAAATTCACCCTTCAAATATGGCACTTCATTCCTAAACTAGTCCAATATATTAAGTTGTTTCTAAACAATTCATTTCCAAGTTAAATTACAAGTTCTGATTTCAATTTTAATATAATTCCAAGGATGCAAAAACAATATACTTCCTTCCTACGCATTCTTCTTTCCAACAGAGATTTTAATTCACAATAACAATTCAATTTCAATACAATCATGCAAGTTTGAGAAGGTAGGGCATTCCTTTATTGATTTCCAACAACAACTTTACAACTTATCTCTTTCTTTTAACTTCAAAATACAATATACAATACATATAACAATTCTTCACATTCCTTTTCAAACAGAGGATGGGATATAACTCTTTACATTTCACATTTCAACTTAGATCTTTCCTCATCAATACAAGTAACTTCTCATTACAATTAATTATACAAATCATCCACTTCAAAGTGGGAAAGGATTACAATTAAAAAGATATTCACAAGGGACTCACAAACTTTATTTTCATTGCTCCGTAATAACAACATGCTCATTTTCTCTTTTCTCCAAGTTGATCACAACAAAAGAGGGGGAAAGACAATGCTCTCCACCCAACCAAGACATCCAATGAAAGGAGAAACCTTCCTTCATCATTGGCCCCGAGCCCCAACCAAAATACAATCAAAGGTGTAATTCAACCATGGCAACAATTGGCTTCCACAACACATCATTCTTTCACATATACATTTCTTTTTTTTGAAACACAATGCAACACAAAACAAACAACAGTTCACAAATGCATTTAAGAACATTTCAAAATAGAACTCAGCTTGATCTTGCAAGCCAAAGGAGCAAGGACTATGAGGGAAGTTGCTTATGCCTCCCAATTGAGAATTGGGCATCCACCTATAATCATACCGCCAATATAACATAACATATCCCATAAACTTTATGCCTCCCAACCCCTCCTTATGTCTCCCCCACAAATTTTCCCTTATGCCCCCACAAGTAAGAAATGCAAGCTATTTCTTTTCCATGGTGGATCCCAAACCCAAAACTCCCTCCACAATGAAACTGATGCCATTGGCATTCCCTTATGCCCCCCCACATGGATTCCCCATAGCCTTCTCCTACACCTTCCCTAAGGCTAGTCTACCCAACCAGCCAACAAAAGCAATAAAACATTCTCCATACACACAACACAACAAGAAAATAACAACAATAAAAGAAGGAATAAACTCCTACCTCTCCATGGTAACTTTGCTTCCAACAGAAGCTTCAAATGCCAAGAAAACACAGTCCAAAACAACAATGCCAAAGTATCAAATGCTCTCCAATTTCCTCCAAATCAACAAGAGCTCTAATCACAGAAAAATGTGCCCCCAAGGATGAATGCAAAGAGGTTCAATAACCAAGCAACAATCTTCACCAAAGCTTCTCCAAAGTAAGAGCTCCCATCACAAAAAAATGTGCCCAAGGATGCATGCAAAAATGTTTCAACAACCCAAAACAAGAAGAGGGAGAGAAGAGGATGATGTGGATCCATGTAGGATGCCACATCAAACATCCACCAATTCAAACACAAAAGACAAAAATCCATTCTCCCAAGCACAATAAAGAGGTGGGTGAAAATATGACAAGTTACTTGCACACTCCAAAAAGAGCCCACACCTCAAGGGACAACAATTTAATAAAATGTAAGAGAGTGCAATCCAAAACAAGCAACATGAGGAATAAAATGCATTTAAAAGTCACAAATCACATCTCCATCCATAAGTATGGTTAGTATATTACATTTTGAGGTATGGGATAATTTTTTCTTGTCCCACAAGCCTCAAAAATAGCTCCCAAGGACAAATTCAAATTTTTCATGGAGGTGGAGTGTTTCATACTCCAAAACAGACTTAAACATACTCTTACACAAACCAACAACTTCCATTATTATTTTCCCATATCCCCATTTGATTTATTTAAATTTTAATCATAAGATTTCCACATTAATCTACCACAACTTTAAAAAATTAAATGAAGGAATACATTACTAATAAAATACATACAACAATAAACATTTTACCACATTAATAAAATACACAAACCCATGGTCACATGTAAAGATGATCCCCCCATGGGAATCTCTAACAAAATACAACACACACACAAAACAAGTTGCCATGGTGACCTTGTCGAATTCACCTAGAATTCTACTTTGGTTAGTCTCTAATCTCACGATGTCTCTGCAAAACACAAATACCTCCTTCGGTCTCATGGCCATATCGTAACGTCTAAAATAAATATATAATAAAATCACAAAATCATCTATACATATGAATCACAACAATCACCAAGGTAATCAACGAAATCATTTACAATTTATATCGACAACTATATCATCATCAAATAATTTTCCTTTTCTAGGTTTACTCATAATCTCCAAAATCACATATCCGACAACATCCATAAAATATCCATGTCTAATAATATATCATCATCCACATGTAAGGTGTCTCTAATAATCACCATGCATTATATATAATCGATTCAACAATAATCCAGATCCGACATCTAACACCATACTAAGTCAAAACTATTAAAATGTTTGCCATATAGTCTATAGTATCATGATCAGTAATAAAAGGTGCCAAAGGGAAGTCGGCACTACAATATACATACATATACATATACATATACATATACATATACATATACAATATATCTATATGCATATGCATATATATATATATGTATGTATGTATATATACATATAAATATGTATACATACATACACATATATACATTATTTATATGTATATATAGATATATATGTATATGTATACATTTTATTAAGGTTAGAATATCCCATTTCTCTTACGACATATATTATATGTATAAGTATGTATGTATGT
The DNA here is from genome assembly GCA_018340775.1 of Taxus wallichiana var. yunnanensis. Lineage (NCBI taxonomy): Eukaryota > Viridiplantae > Streptophyta > Pinopsida > Cupressales > Taxaceae > Taxus > Taxus wallichiana. Next base: position 580,526,582 of record CM031241.1, on the reverse strand, counting down.
ATGTATATATAAATACACATATATGTATATATGTGTGTTGTATACATATACATATAGACCTATAAATACATATAGATGTGTATATATATCTATGTAAACATATATATACATTTTATCAAGTTACAATTACCCATTTTCTTTATATATATACAATTGTACACATACATGTATTTGTGTATGTGTATGTGTATAAATGTATATACATGTATGTATACATATACATATATATCTATATATGTATGTATACATGTACACACACACATATATGTATGTATACTCATACATATATGTGTATATGTATTAAGAGAAATGAGATATTATAACCTTGATAAAATGTATATATATGCATGTATGTATACATATAATATACATACACATATACACATATATGTATGCATACATATACATATACCATATGTATATATATACATACATACATACATATATGTATATGTATGGTATATTGTATAGTATACATATACATACATATATATGTGTACACACACACACACATGTTATCGAGGATACAATGCCCTATTTCTTTTAAGTAAATCAAAGTACACACACACACATATAATATATGTATGTAAACATATATATATACATTTTATCAAGGTTACAATACCCCATTCCTCTTTATATATATCCTTCGCATATATGTGTGTGTGTGCACATACATATATGTGTGTGTGTGCATACATACATACATATGTATGTATACTCATACATATATGTATATATGTATTAAGAAAAGTGAAATATTGTAATCCCGATAAAATGTTTATATATGTATGGAAACTTGGAAAAATACACTTGAAAGTAAAATACCAATAATCCCTCCTCCTTCGCATTGTGATATGAGCTAGAAACTTGGATTGAGTTTTCAATTGTGTGATATGAGGCGGAGCGAAGGCTTTCTTGCAACAATGATCCTCTTACTTTGCACTAGATGGGAAAAATGATTATGAGGCTATTTGGGCATTAGGACGAGGTAAAAGGATGTTCTTTGCTCAAAGGATGCAAGAAATTAGATATGACATTCAAGCTTATTCTCCGTGTCCTTAGAGGGGAGGGGTAAGGTTGTATTTATAGCTTGGGGAGTGATTAACTTAGAGTAATTTAAGTAATCATGGTTTGAAAATGTGGGCAAGATTAAGTGAGTGGTTTGAAAATGTGGGCAAGATTAGGTGAGTGGTTTGAAAATGTGGGCAAGATTAGATGAGTGGGGGCCACGAAGAATGGGTGAGGATTTGAATTATATTTTTAATTCATAAGTGGAGGATTTTAGGTGAGTGGGGACCACGAAGGGTGGGTGAGGATTTGAATTTGAATTTTTAATTCAATAGTAGAAAAACATGGAGAATAATGACATGTGGTAAGGATTAGGTTATTTTTTAGATTTTGAAATGGATAATTAATCAAATTATATATTTGATTAATTCAAAGTGTATTTTGTAGGAAATGAGGAAGGGGAATTAATTAATTTAGGAAAGATGTGAAATTAGGGTGTTTACATTTGCCCCTCTTTGGAAGGGTACTATGAAAGTAGTGTCCTTTCAAAGAAAGTAGACGGGATGGGGGAATAATTCAATCTACTTTTCTTAAGTAAAAGGTAGAGTGAATGTTTGTTGGGGAGAATAGAAAGTGGTGAGTGATGGATGTCATAGTATCCTCCAAGACAAAAATGTCATGAGAAGATGTGATTATGGATAGATGTGGTGATGCCCCCTCGAGAGGACTGACGAGAATGGAAATATACGATAGAACTCTTGAAAAGAAGAGAAATGAATTTTCGGAGAAGAGGATGATAATGGAGTGGAAGAGACTGGATTGACCACATGACGATGCAAATGGAGAAAGGATTCAATCGGCCTTGAATGCTAGGTGTGAGGGTGTGTGGGAAAGAGAAAAGGGAATGGATAGGATTGGGGGTTGATTACGAGAAGAGTAAGGGAGATAGGGGAGGAAAAAAAAGAATGGAAGAGGTAGAAATAAGAGAGAGGGATGATAGGGGAAGAAGGGAATGATGAAGGACAAACAAGGCAAAAACAAGAAAATGACAGAGTAGAGGGTGAAGGGATAAAATAGAGAGATGTGCAAAATGAAGGAAGCAACAGAGATAGTAAAGAGGGATGCGTGAAAGTGAAAGAAATGATAGAGCTGAGAAAATCAGGAAACATGAAAGGATAAATAAGAAGGAGAAAACGAGGTGGGAGTAGGGGGTGAAATGGATGAAAATGGAAAGAGGATGAAAGAAGAAGTAGAATGGAGAAAAAAAAGAAACTATGAGGGGCGATGAAAGTGTGAAAAAGAAAAGATAAAAAAGAAGAGAAATAGATACAGAATGAATGAAAAGGTAGGGGTGGTAGAAAAGGAGAAGTGTTCAGAAGAAACGTGAAAATTAGGGGAGAGGAAAGGAAGATAGAGCGAATACAGGGAGAAGATTGAAGGAATCGTGTCATTGCGAGGAAGACCAAGGCAAAGAATATGGAACAGACCATATGGAGATGCATGTGGAGGGTGGTATGATAAAAAAGACAAGACAACATTGAAGAGCCAGGTTATCGATGGGGAAGTAAGGAGGAAATGTGATGGAAAAAGGGGAAGAAGACGATACAGGGGAAGGGAAATAAGACGAGGGGTGGGAGAAAGAAGATGATAACAAAGAAAATGATGATGTAGAAGAAGGAATACAAAAAGAGGGTAATAAGTGGAAAGGGAACAATATAAGGAATGTTTAGAGAAGAAAGAGGGGAGGAATGACATCGATTGGAAAAGATACGGAGATGCATGAAATGAGGATACTAGGATGACAAGAAAATAGAAAAAGGATGTATGATGAAGACAAGTAAAGATATTGAAGAGGGCGAAGAGAAGATGGAGAGATGGGTAAGAAGTGACAAGAAAGGGTGGGATTGAGGGAAAATAATAGGAGAGAAAAGAGAATGGGGGATAGAAGAGGCAATGCCAATGAGGGGATGTTAGGAAATCCCTTTACAATGAGTGGTGGGGAAGGGTGAGAGAAAAAATGAAGAAAATGAGAAAGCTAATGAGGATTGGAAAGGGTAACGCCAACAAAGGGATGTTAGGGAAAACCCTTTTACAATGAGTGGTGGGCTTAGAGGAGGGAAGGAATGAAGGGAAACTCTAGAAGGTCAAGGGAGTGAATGAGGTCATGCGGAATGAGGATTGATGATTTTTAGGGAAACCCATTTACAATTATTAGCGCGGGAAGAGAAGATGATGATGAAAGAATGATATAGGAGTGTTAACAATAATGGTGAATGCGTGTGTGGGTAGAAATGTGGGGGAATTTGAGAAGATGAAGTGGAAAGAGTAAAGAAAATGGGAGGGATGAGTTGGGACTAGGTGAAAGTGAGGAGAGGATGTGGGTGATGAGGATGAACAAAGTGAGGATGAAGAACCAAGACATGAAAAGAATGGGAAGAAACGGTATGAAGGATGATGGATCAAGAAGGGAAAATGGGGAAAGAACGTGATTGTAGGCGGAAGAGATTAGATGTATGTTGTAAGAGGATATGTGGAGAAAGGATAATAGTAGGAGGAAAAAGTGGGTAGTAGGAGATACCAGGTGGAAGAAGCGATCAACAAAGTGAACGAAGAATGAGGCGGGGAGAAGTTCATGATGACAAGTTAAGTGTAGGGAGGACCTTGACATAAGATTGTCATGTGACGGAAGTGGTTAAGTAAGATTGCCAAGCGAGTGAAACTGGAGATGACAAGTGGTCAAGCGAGAAGTGGTGTTTGTGAGAATCGAAAAGGAGGTGAAAGGATGTGATAATGGGGAATGCCGAGAAAAAGTGAAGGGTGAAGGGTGTGTAGTGATGGGGAAAGGCAAGGAGACAGATCATCCTTAAGAGGGACTCTTAAGTGAGATCGCCATGTCGGTGAGTGGTTAAGTAAGATTGCCAAGCAGAGGAGGGTGATAGTGGTGGTAAAAAGATGTGATGATGGGGAATGAAGAGGAAAGATGGATGGTGAGATTGTAGAGTGATGGGCGAGTGTAAGATGACATGTCATGCTTAAGAGAATCTCTTAAGTAAGATCATCATGTTGTTGGAGAGGTTTCGTAGATCACCTAACCGACATGGATGATATGCAAGGAGAAAGACAAGATGATATTGGGGACAGGGGTGGAATGGTAGGTTGAAGAAGATGATCGTGATGAGAGGTGGGAGAAATAAGATGGGGGAAATATGATGGGATGGGGGAAGGCCATAGGGTAGATCAACCTTAAGTGGAAGTCTTAAGTAAGATTGCCATGCGGCTAGAATGGTTAAGTAAGATCGCCAAGCTGAAGAAGAAGAAGGATGATGTTAGAGTTGGTGGGAATAGGGTATGACAAAATGGACTGAAGGGGAACCCTCAAGTGAATTTTCCATACTACGAGAGCATGTGTAAGTAGGATGACCAGGCATAAGACAGATTTGGGGAAGGATGAGAAAAGAGTGAGTGAGGTATGCCTGAGTGGTATATGATATGAGATGAGGTGATAATAAGAAAGAAAGGAAACAAAGGAGTGTAACATGAATGGATGAAGGAATATATGTAGTGGAGGGCGAGAGAGTGTGAGGGAATCCTTAATTGGGATGCCCGCGTGGTGAGAGTAATGATGTGAGAATGGGAAGCAGAAGAGGTGGAATGGGAAGATGTGTTTGGTGGTGATTGTTGTTTGATGAGAGGGGAGGTGGTGAAGAAGCTTCTACAATGGGAAGATCTTAGGGAGAGAGGTAAACCTCCACTGAGGATTCCATATAGAAGGGGTTATTAAGTAAGATTGTCAAGTGGGAGATGAAAAATGGTGAAAGGAAAGAATACAAATGGGTGAGAGGGGACATGAATGGTGAGAAGGGTAATATGGGGATAAGTGGCAGAGGAGTAAAAATGAGGAGCGAGGATGAATGGATCAAATACATGGTGAGCATGGTGGGGGGGAGGAGCTGCTGGATAGAGAATGCTACTTGAGAAAGATCGTCAAGTAGGATTCGCAAAACTACTGATGGTGATCAAGTAGGATTCCCAAACTGGGGAATGTATTAGTATGGGTGAATGGATGGGGTGCAAAGTAAGATGTTGATCATGTAGGAAGATACTCACGTGACGAAAAACATCTTAATTTTAATATAGCACATAACATGATGCATCGTGATATAAAAGATCAGGATGACTAGACTATAATATGCGTGATAGCATAGACAAGGGCCATCAAAAAGGTTTGATGCCCCAGTATGATATGCAAATGGAAGAGAGCATAGACAGAGGCCATCAAGAAAGTATGATGCCCTAGTACGACATGCAATTAGATAACATAAGAATATTAGAGAGAACACCAGGATACATAAAATCAAGATGCCCCTGTAATATATCAAGATACAAGAAAGCAATTAATAATTTATAACTAATAATGCAACACAAGAACCAATAAACATGTCCCTAACGTGTTCCACAGTGAGGATTGATTGGATGTGCCCCAAGTAGGGGTACGAGGACATAGTAAAGTATTGGGTCATTGTCCTCAAACAAGGAAACAATGAGAGCGGATTTTCCCAAGCGAGGATTCACGCGAGGAGAAGTGGTTTGAATTTGGTAGTCATAAGGTGATTGGATCATTTGTTGGGGATAATAGTTCAAAGGTTGAATTGTGTTGGTTATTTTAGAGTTTTTGTGATTTTGTGGAGTTTTTTAATTTTTGTTTATTATATATATATATATATATATATATATATTCTAATGTTTTTTAGATTTTTGACGATTTTCAAATGTTTTTTTTTTTTTTGACGATTTTCAAATGTTTTTGGATTTTTGACGATTCTTGCTAATATTTTTGGATTTTTGATTTTTTGACGATTTTCAAATGTTTTTAGATTTTTTATGATTCTTTCTAATGTTTTTAGATTTTTGACGAGTGTTTCTAATGTTTTTGGATTTTTGACGAGTTCTAATTTTTTTGTTGGATTTTAGACTATTGTTTATAATGTTTTTGGGTTTTTGACGATTTTCAAATGTTTTTAGATTTTTGGATTTTTACACTATTTTTAGATTTTTGACGATTTTCACACTATTTGTAGATTTTTACACTGTGATTGGCAATTTATGGACCAGAGTGCAGACTTAGTTTTGAGAGGTGATAAACCAGGATATTATCCATATGTACCGTGTTCCGTGTGGTAACTTATGCTCAGAATAACACAAATTCTCTTTCCATTGGCAGGATATGGTGGTGATGATATGATGAAAAGAAGTCCAGCTCCATTCTTGACTCCACACAACTAGTAAGATGCGTGGGCTCATCACCGAGAATCAAGAAGGACGTAGGAGGTAGATAATGAATATAGAGACAAATGCTAACAACAATCCCTTTGGGAAATTGTGACTCCATTCTTCATAATGGTACTAAACCAGTTTCAAAAATGGCTTTCACTTTATGAGTCACATGCTAGACTTAGACAGTTATGTGGCCTGTTGATTGGTAAGATATGAGGTTAAGGGATAGTTCTCTCTTCACTTAGGCATCTAAATTACTTCTTTGGGGATTCTATAATTTGCAAGCATTGTAAGATTTTGTATTTTTGAAATGACTCCCTATGTCCTTGCCCCATGCTACTAGTGAGAAGCAAGGGCTCATCACCAAAGGCAAAATATAGGCGAGTGAATTCCCTTTTTGTTTTTTTTTTTTTTTTTTTTTTGTTTTTTTTTTTTTGAATATTTTGCAATATTTTTATGCTTTTATAAGAATGAAATCTCTACGCTTTTCCCCATGCCACTTGTAAGAGGCAAGGGTTTATCACCGAAGACAAGACGTAGACAAGTAAGGGCACCTTCCTCCATTCCTAGTCTCACACTACCAGTAAGAAGTGTGGGCTCAACACTAAAGACTATGAAGGATGAAAGATGTGACAATGAATTATTCATAAGTTATTGAATTGATGGATTTTTTACAATAGCGCTTTGTATTTGGGAAGGAACGTCTGCCCCCAATCTCAGCCCCACATGACTAGTAGGACATGAGGGTTCAACACCAAAGACTGAGATGGACGACCAAACAAATTGGGTAAAGAAGTTTAGAGCTTTGTTATGAAAGAGAGAATGTCTTTGAAGGGAATATATTACCATCAGTAAGCTTCTAGGTATGACCATAGATGAAAGTGACTGAAAATGGGAGATATGATAAGAAGTATGATGCTCACAAACTTAATAGGATTTATATTAGCACTTGTCTCATGATGATAAATATGAAGATGTGATTTTGATAATGAAAATGTCTACCAATGGAAATGAATAAATTTATTTAGAGATAAGCAAGACAGAAGGAACAATGTACACATTGTTGTTTCCTAGAATAGAGAGTGATTTCAAGAATAGAATTTATTTGAATGGAATGCATTCATGGGTTTTTCAAGGACTTGGCCTATGTCAATGACTAATTTATAAACTCCAAACCCAAAATTATCTATGATTTCGTTGGGCTCAAATTTGTCTTGTTTGTCTCGTTCTTTGGGTGCATTATTTCGATTTTCTTTGAGAATGAGATCATTGACCTTAAATTTTCTAGGTTTGAATTTTTATGGTAGCTATGTCGTAGCCGATTTTGATATACTTGAAGATGATCTAGGGCATTAAGTTGTTTTTCATCAAGAAACTCGAGTTCATTAAGGTGTGAGTGTCGATAATAATCTTTATTGATTACATCTTTGAAGGATATTATGAAGGATGGAAATTCAACCTTGACATGTAAAATAGCTTCCCAACCATAAACAAAGGAGAAGGGAGTGGCTCCAGTAGGTGTGTGATAAGATGTGCGGTAAGCCCAAAGAGTGGGATAGATTTGGTTAAGCCAATAGCTTCCATGTGTGTTGACAATGATGGTTTGTGTTATTTGGTTTGTTGCTTCTATTTGTCCATTAATTGATTGTTTTGAGGATAGATTCATGATTAAAGATGGAAAAGGTTGTGTAAAGATATTCTTGGGTATAAGTACCTCGTAGAATGTATGCACGTAGAAGTCTTGATAGGTGAGAATAATTAGTGATGAGATTCCTACAAGATTGATTGTTGAAAGCATGATGGACACACACCATGTTGCATTGTCACAAGTGTCCAAACTCGATGTGGTTGTGTTTCGACAACAAGGCTAGAGATGTTAGGCATAAGAGCCAATATTGGAATAATAGAATCAAACTTAATGGTACCTGTTGATGGAACCTCTTTTGTAGTGTCTACAGTAATATCAACGTTTGAAAGGGAGTCTTGAAAGCGAGGTCAAGGTATCGTTAGATTTTGGAAGAATGTTGTCACCCAAAACAGTTCACTATATGTTTGGGTTAAAAGAGAGTCTTGAAATAAGTTCAAGTGCTCAGTAGATATTGGAAGAATTTTGTTGTCTAAAACTGATTCAATGTATGTTTGGGATGAAAGAAAGTCTTGAAATAAGTTCAAGTTCTTAGTAGATGTTGGAAGAATGTTGTTGTCTAAAATAGGTTCAATGTATGTTTGGGTTGAAAGAGAGACTTGAAATAAGTTCAAGTGCTCAGTAGATGTTGGAAGAATGTTGTCCAAAACAGGTTCAATGTATTTTTGGGTTGAAAGAGAGTCTTGAAATAAGTTCAAGTGCTCAGTAGATGTTGGAAGAATGTTGTTGTCCAAAATAGGTTCAATGTATGTTTGAACTAATGGAAGGAAATTTGAAGAAGATATGGATTGGTTTGGAATTAGAGAGGCTTGACTGTTGTCATCATGATCTCGTGGAATTTAGTATATATAGGAGTTTCGACAGTAGTCACTCTTCATGGAAATTTTGGTATTGGATGTGTCGTTGGTTACAAGAGCATTGTCATCAAGTTCTACAGAGATGACGTCATAGTCAATTAAGTCTTGGACATAATTCTTAAATTGCACACATTTATCTGTGTGATGACCATCAATGCGATGAAAGTCATAATATGTGTTAGGTTTTTACCAATATGGCTTAGCTTCCCCTTTGACAAAGGGTTTTGTAATTGGATATCTTATCATTTTAGCCTCTTTTAGTTGATGAAAAACACTAGAGAGACTTTCTCCAAGGGGGTAAACTGATGTTGGACTTTACGCAAACTGATGTCTTCATGAGGTTGTATGATTGGCCTTTTGGGTGATCGTTCACTGATTTGGGTAGCCATATGAGAGAGTTGTGTTGTCATCTTATTAATTTGTTCTAATAGCTCATTGTGTGATGTTTTTTGTGAATTCATCGTGGTTGAAAGAGAGGGAGAACAGAGAAAGGTGCAATGAAGAACTCAACCTATTGATTGTGATCTTTGTTTTGGCTCAATCGAGTTAACAAGTAAGGCTATAAGGAGTAAGCTTAAACAAGATACTCGGGAGAAATATGCGATAGCTCGAACAATCTATAATGAAAATGGTTTAGATTTGGCTTAAACAAGCTTATCAGAAGACAATGTAAGGAGTACACTCAAACAAGGTACTCGATACAAATGGGATATAACTCAAATAAGCTATGATGAAGATGTTGATTGGTTTGGCTTAAACAAGCTCGGGATTGTTGACAGGGAAAGTAACCTGAACAAGTTAATCTCAATATGGTTGTGATATAACTCAAAATGAGTTATGAAAGGATTTGTGTTGGCTGTGATTTGGATAAACGTGATGGTGGAAAAATAATGAGTGAACTCAAACAAGTCACCCAATATTAGTTTGATATAGCTGGAAACAAGCTATGAAGGATGTTTTGACAATTGACGATATGGGGAGTGAATGCTAGTCACTCAATATCAGTTGGATATAGCCGAAGACAAGCTATGACAAATGTATTATTGGTTGAAGTGAGCTAATGAAATTGGTGTGATGTTTTGGTCTGCATTGTTGGATTGTTTGGATGTTTTTGCTTGGTATTGAATTGGTCGATAATTGATTTTTTTGTGGAACACAACTAGGGTCTAAACTTTTACAATGAACACATAGATTTCAACCAAGTTTTATAATAAAACAATGCTAAAATATTTTGTTTTCAAACAACAAGCAATCATGTGGATCCAATTTTTTTGGCTTATGAGGTAAATTCTTCAGGAATGATCATTGTTTCAAGTAATTATACAAGTATGTTGTGGATTGATGGATGCAGGATCTTATTACTCCAAAAAAAGATGTGTCCTCCGATATACCCTAGTCCTGATATACCTAATTTTGTATGGGGACAAAATTGGTACGGGGAGCCCTTAGAGCACTGGAGGAGACTTACCAATTCTTACTTGCCTGTTTGGAGTGAATCACCACGTCCAGAACAGGTTTTTTGAAAAGGTGGAAGGTGATGGAGGGATGAATGTGTATGGTGTCCTTATAACTCCCCGAAGATTTACAGGGACGATGCCTAAGCTTCATTGTTACAGCTATTTAGGCGTGACTTGCATGCGCTACACGACAGCATTACCTGTAAGTGAAGAGCAGGGGCGAGGTAAATACCGAATGTTGTGATGAGACTAGGTCTCAAAGTGCAATGCAGATGTAAATGTTGTTGGTGTGTGGTAGTCAAGTCCACGTCACCGGTGTAGCTTTGGTGGTGATGAAATCCACCTCGTCTACGTGCAAAAACAAAATGATAAAGTGATTAAATGCAGGGTTCTTTCCAACTTGAAATAAATCACTAGTAGAAAATAATTACGTACCTGAGTGTACTTTTTTTTTTGTTTCAACAATTTTCTTTAAATGGTGGTATTTTTACTAGATTTTGTTGTTTTTTTTGTTTTTGTTTTTGATAATATTCTAGCTACGCGGTTCTACAGAAAACAAATTAGTAGTTATCCTGTAAACGAAATGTTAGAAAAGTGATCGTGGATTGTTTTTGATTTTCCAAATCACTCGAAAGCGCAGGAAAAGAGCATACACAACCAATGACCAAACAAATATTAATAATATGACATAGGAAAATAATAATTGAAATGATAGTTGGAAAACAAAGCTAGAGGATCCTGCAATGTTAAAACAAGAAACTAAAAAATTGTGACTGTTTCTAATTTTCCAGATCACTCGAAGGTGCAAGAAAAGAGCATACGTGGATACAACTGGAATAGTATTTTTAAAATGTTCATAATTATTACAATTAATCATGATTACAAAATAGTGATAATGATTATTTTCACAAAAAAAAGAAGAAACGCGAAAGAAGAGTGTGAAAATGTTATCTAGAAGTGTTGTTGTGGAAAATTGAAATGTAAGGCAAATTTTTTTTAAAAAAAAATTGTTTTGCAGAGCTCAGGTGGCCTTACATTTCTGATTTCCAAGATCACTTTTGAAGTGCGAGGAAAGAGCATACGTGTGAGGTTGTTACGTGAAATAATAATAAAAAAAACTATAATTTTGTTGTTTTTTGTTAAAAAGACAGGTGTTAGAAGAAATGAAACCAAATATTTTCTGTAAGTCTAAATTAAAAATTATTTTTCCATTGCATATATATTTTGATACCTTTTCGTTAAAAAAATGAATTCATTCCAAGTTCGGGAGCAAAAGTTATGGCCACGGAAGATGGGCTACAAGAAGACTCGAATGAAAATTTTAAACGTGAGAAAAACGTCTCTGGGAGCTAGTTTTTTTATTTTCTGACTTCGTACTTCACCTGAGGAGCTAAAATTTTGACAACAAGGTTAAAAAAGAACAATAAATAGAAATAAAGAGTTAGATCACAAAATGATTGACTAAAATAAAAGAAAAAAATGATTAACTTCCTACAAAGCAGTTATTTTAGCAAAAGTAAATAAATAAATGCATTTTCCGGATTGGTTGTCCCATGACAGTAAGATGATAAACTAATGACTAGTTCATGTGTTTCTATAGATTACAAGTGAATAGAAAAATCAGAACTGGGAACTAAACACCAAGCACCGAGGAGATCAAAGACAGGATGAGCTTCATAGTTTCATTGTTGTTATAACCTGCAGATACACCACAAGACACCACACAACAAAAACACTACCCAAAGCATGAAGGTTAACCAAAGAAGACCATAAGGAACAGAAAATGAAATAATAACGAACAATAATAAACAAGGAATAGATACATAAACAAAGAACAAATACAAATACATATACATAAGGGAACAAAATAGATACATATACATGTTGTTGATTTACTGCATGAAGCTTCCAAAATCTCATATTGTAATGCCTTCATTTTTCCACACCAAGCATCGAGGAGATCAAAGACAGGATGAACTTCATAGTTTCATTGTTTTTATAACCTGCAGATACACCACAAGACACCACACAACAAAAACACTACCCAAAGCGTGAAGGTTAACCAAAGAAGACCATAAGAAATAAAAAAATAATAACGAACAATAATAAACAAGGAATAGATACATAAACAAAGAACAAATACAGATACATATACATAAGGGAACAAAATAGATACATATACATGTTGTTGATTTACAGGAAGCTTCAAAATCTCATATTGTAATGCCTTCATTTTTCTGGAAAAATGAAGGCATTACAATATGAAATTTGGAAGCTTCCGCTGTAAATCAACAACATAATAAATTTTTTTGGAAGCAAAAGGGTGGAGATGAGAGGGTATGGACCGTGGTGAGAAGGTTGGGCCAACACATTAGGGAAAGGATGGGGTGGTGGTGAGAGACGGCGATGCAAGGGAGGGGGAAACAAATATCCGAGGAGAAGGCATCAACGGTAGTGGTGTCGGGGGGATATGGAGTAGTGGCGGAAGGGTGTGAAGTGGTGTGTGGAGTGGCATAGGGGGCAGAGCCCTCAATTTTCATTATATATATATACACACATATACATACATACATAAATGCATACATATACATCTATTTTACATGTAGATGCGGTGTTGTTTGATGAACAACTATACACTATAGAATAGGGGTAATTGGTTGAGCGAATGTTGGTGTCATATATGTATATGTATATATATATATATATATGTATGTATATGTACATATATATATATATATACATATATACATATACATGTATACATATACATATATATGTATACATATACATGTATATGTATATATGTATACATATACATATATACATATACATGTATATGTATACATATACATGTATATGTATACATATATATATATATATATATGCATATATATGTATATCTATAAGCATATACATATAGATATATGTACACACACACACACATATAGTTAATGTATACATACATACACATATATACATTATCTATATGTCTATATATATAGATATATGTATACATATATATATGTATATATATATATATATATATATATGTATGTATGTATGTATACATATACATATATATATATACATACATACATATATATATATATATATATGTATACATATACATATATATATATATATATATATATATATATATATATATATATATACACATTTTACTAGGGTTACAATATCCCATTTCTCTTAATACATATATTATATGTATATGTATGTATTTATATATATGTATGTCTACATACACATATATGTATATGTGTGTGTTGTACACACACACACACACACACACACACACACATTTTATCAAGGTTACAATCGATGTGAATCCAATTTGCAAGAGGTTGAAATACCTCCAAAAACACACATAAATAACTTTGAAAATAAAACCAAGAGTTTCAAAATAGCTTACTTCTCATTCTGGAATTCACACTGATCTATTACATCATTACAATTCTCCTTTTATTTCAAGACTACTCTAAAACCCTAAAATGCCAAAAACCCTAAAATGCCAAAAAACCCTAAAATGCAAAACAACTCGGATTGACCCCAAAATTTGTGTGCCAAATATGCATTCATAAATTAGGGCTCACACGAAATTTGGACTTATTCTGACAAGCACAACAAAAGTTATTAAAGTTCTAAGACCTAGTCAAAAGCGGAAAAAACATTCGGAGCCAATTTTAGGCCACTAGATGATGGAATCCGAGCCCAAAAACATGCCAAAATGAGCACAACCTTGCAAGAAAAGTTGTCCCTAGCATAGTACTAATGTATATCTACCACCCTGTAAAATTTCAGGACGATCCAACGGTCGGATCAAAAGTTATGGCCTCTGCAAGTTATGCTCCCGCATCATTCTCCCCTGGTTGAAAAGAATTCAGCTCCTGCGAATTCTGTTGACGGAACTCATCTAATTTTGCACTGTCAATTTTCCTCAACTCCCACTCAGGAATCCAAGTGTTTTCTTCTTGCTGCAAACCTTCCCACTGTACCAAATATCTGTTGTAGCTCCCATGTCTAGTAGTGATTGTCTTTTGGTCCAAGACACGCATTACCCTCTCCTTTTTCTCCTTCGGCATCTGTTTCTTCCAGTTTATTTCTTCCTCCTCCGCAACATTTTCATCATGACCTGGAAACTTATATAAATCAGAAACATTAAAAACTGGTGAGATAGCAAAGTTTTCAGGTAGCTCCACCTTGTAGGCATTATCACTCATTTTCTTCAGAATCCTACATGGCCCAATCTTCTTATACTTGAGTTTATTATATGTTCCCTTTGGAAACCTCTCTTTTCTAAGATGAACCATCACCATATCTCCTTCTTCAAATACACTTACTCTCCTACTGGCATCTGTAGCTGTTTTATATTGTGCATTACTCACTTTTAGCTTTTCCCTCACTTCATCTTGTAGCTGTAGAATGTGTTCTGCAAATGCTTCTGCATCATCACTAGTTTCATCTTCACCTGGTAGAACAATTAGATCAAGGACCCCCTTCAGATTCCTACCATATACAATCTGGAAAGGAGACCTCCCTGTTGACCTGTTTACCGAGCTATTATATGCAAACTCAGCTTGAGGTAAAGCTAAGTCCCATTGTTTTGGCTTTTCTCCAACTATACAACGTAGGAGATTTCCCAAGCTTCTGTTCACTACTTCAGTCTTCCCATTAGTCTGGGGGTGATATGCACTACTGAACTGTAGTTGTGTCCCCAATTTCTTCCACAGAGTCCTCCAAAAGTGACTCAAAAACTTTGTGTCCCGATCTGAAGTGATCGTTTTTGGAATTCCATGCAATCGAACCACTTCTGAAAAAAACAAATCTGCAATTCTGGAAGCATCATTAGTTTTTTTACAAGAAATAAAATGTGCCATCTTAGAGAATCTATCAACCACAACAAAGATAGAATCATTCCCTCGCTGTGTGTTAGGAAGCCCTAACACAAAATCCATACTCAGATCAACCCATGGCCCTGTAGGGATAGGCAATGGCATATATAACCTAGTATTCTGTGCATGACCCTTAGCCATTTGACACACTCTACATCTTGCTACAACCCTACTGATGTCCCTCTTTACCTTTGGCCAATAATACTTTTCTACGACAAGAAAAATTGTCTTACTTATACCAAAGTGTCCAGCCAACCCTCCACTATGCAATTCTCTTATAATATTTTCTCTCATTGAACCAGCAGGGATGCACAATTGTTTCCCCCTAAACAAATAACCATCCTGTATCAAATAATCAAAAGAATCACTACCTACTGTAGGCTCCTTAAGCTTTCTGACAACATCACCAAAATCAGGATCACCTTCATACAATTCCTTAACTGCCTCAAACCCTAGGACTTTATTTTCCATTGTTGTCAAAAGGGCTACACGCCTACTCAAGGCATCAACAACTTGATTCTGCTTACCAGACTTATGCTTTAAAACAAAAGTATATTCTTGCAAAAATGAAACCCATTTTGCATGCCTACTATTTAGTTTCTTTTGTGTGTTTACATACCTCAAGGCTTCATGGTCAGTGAAGAGTACAAATTCCTTTGCTACCAAGTAATGTCTCCAGTTCCTTAATGCCTGAACAATAGCGTAAAATTCCACATCATAAGTAGAATATTTCCTCCTGACTTCATTTAGCTTTTCACTGAAGAATGCCACTGGTCGTCCTTCTTGACTCAACACAGCTCCAATCCCAACATGTGAGGCATCACAGTCAACCTCAAAGACCTTGCTAAAATCTGGCAATACCAAAATAGGTGCTTCTGATACTTTCTTCTTCAACAATTCAAAACTATCTGTTGCTGCCTTGGTCCATACAAACTCCCTCCCTTTTGTACACTCTGTTATGGGTGCAACAATGCTACTGAAATTCCTGATGAACTTCCTATAAAAAGTTGCCAATCCATGAAAACTACGAACCTCTGTCACATTCCTTGGAATAGGCCATTCCAGAATTGCCTTTACTTTTTCCTCATCCATCCTCACTCCATCCCCTGATATGACAAATCCCAAAAAAACAAGACTCTTTTGAAGGAATCTACACTTCTTTAAGTTTGCATATAGACTCTCTTTACGTAACAAGTCTAGCACCAATTTCAGATGTAACAAGTGTTCTTCCACTGTCTTACTGAATATCAAAATATCATCAAAATAGACAACAACAAACTTACCATTGTATTCTCGAAGTACTCTGTTCATCAACCTCATGAATGTATTGGGTGCATTAGATAGCCCAAATGGCATCACCATCCACTCGTATAATCCATCTTTTGTTTTAAAAGTAGTTTTCCATTCATCCCCTTCACGGATTTGGATCTGGTAGTAACCACTCCGTAGGTCAATCTTGCTAAAATATCGGGCTCCCGCTAGCACATCCATCATATCATCCAATCACGGAATTGGAAACCGATACTTAATTGTGATCTTGTTTATGGCTCTACTGTCTACACACATTCTCTAGTCTCCATATTTTTGGGAGTCAATAACGCTGGAGTTGCACATGGACTCATGATTTCTCTCACTAACCCTTTCTGTATTAGATCTGTCACTTGTCTGTTCAACTCTTCACTCTGTGTCGGACTCATCCGATAGGCTGCCTGGTTTGGAAGGGCCGATCCTGGGATCAAATCAATATGGTGTTGAATATCTCGCTTTGGGGGTAACCCATCTGGTAGCTCATCTGGTATGACATCTTTGTATTCTTTTAGTATCTTTTCTGCTGCAATAGGTATATTAAAGCCTTCTTTCTCCAGCTTCTTTGACATTAGTGCATAACAACATCCAGCTTCTTCCATTTCTGTAACAAACTCTTTTGTAGCCAATAAGCCCTCACTCTTCTCTTCTTCCTTGAAGGGTAATAAGACCACCTTTACACCATCCTTCCAAAAGGTATATGTATTTTTCCCTCCATCATGTGTAACCTTTCTATCATATTGCCAAGGCCTACCCAATAATATATGACATGCATCCATTGGGATAACATCACACCACACCTCATCCCTGTAGGTATTCCCAATTGAAAACTTTATAAGGCATCTTTTATCTATGGTTACTTCATTTCCTTTCTTGAACCATGATATACGATAGGGATATGGGTGCTTGTCACAGCTCAGATTCAGTTTATCAACCATTACAGTTGAAACCATATTTTCACAACTACCACCATCAATAATAATTTTACATACCTTTCCTCCAGAGGTGCATCTTGTTCGAAATATATTTGTTCGAAGCCACGAATCAGCTCCAGCAACATCACGTTCTTTCTCCTTCCTTGGGACAATCATCATCCTCCTTATCATGAGGGTTTCACCCAAGTCTGCAGCAACCTCCATTTCTTCTTCCTCTTCAGCCTCAACCAGATTTACTCGTGGTTTTTCTCCTTGCCATCTATCTTGTGTAGGATAGTGCGGACACTCAAAAGCTCTGTGCCCCTCTTCACCACATCTGTAACATGTATATTACCTTTGGGGGCTATTCCAGCCCCATCCTCCATTATAACCTCTTCCCCTCTGAAATCCCCTACCTCTTTGGTAGTTACCATGGCTTTGACCAGAATCTTCATGCCCTTCTGTATTAGAGGATTCACCTTTTGTAGATTCAAATCTACCCCTGCCCTCATTGGAGATGATGATGGACCTCTCTTCACACCTCTTCTAAAATTACTCCTCTTGTTCTTTTCCTCTGCCTTTAATGCAAGTTGATAAGCATCATCTAGGCTATGGATCCGGAGCATACTCAGCTCATCTTGTATGGTGTAACTCAACCCATTTATGTACCGTGTAGCCTTTTGTTCTTCAGACTCTCCCTGTTCCACCCTAATTGATAACTTGTAAAATTCATTAGTATACTCCTCAATGCTGAGATCCTTCTGCCTTAGGTTTTGGAACCTTCGAAAGAGTGTCTGAGCATAATCTACAGGAAGAAACTTTTCTTTCAGCTTCTTTACCATTTTATTCCAGTTTTGGATCTTGCCCTTTCCATTCCTTTGTCTTTCATTTTGTAGGTGATCCCACCAGATCAATGCATGTCCGGCTAACTTAGTGCATGAAAACTTAACCTTCTTCTCCTCTGAAAGGGTTTTCCACTCAAAGAATTTTTCCATGCGATTTAACCAGTCAATCAACTCCTCTGGTCGTAACCCTCCACCATAATCAGGAACATTAATCTTGATGTCGTCATTCTTTCCCTCTAAAGCCTTGATCAATCTCTCCTCAAATGGTCTCTCATTCAAGGTTTCTTCGTCTCTCTCATTTTCTTCTTCATCTCCTCCTTCATTCATTAATGGAGTCTCTTCTTCAATATCACTATCTGGGTTTGCATCCCCATTTGCATGTCTCCTTCTAAGGCGGGTAACTTCCCCCGTGAGCTCAACAACTTGTCTCTGTAGCTCCTGCATATGCCTATTCATCTGGGCATAACCTCCCCTCCCGCGTCTAGCCATGGTTATATAAAACAAAGGTAAAAACTACACATAAAAATGTAATATGTTACCTTAACTATTTCCGCAAGATCAAAATCCAGCTCTGATACCAATTGATGTGAATCCAGCTACAAGAGGTTGAAATACCTCCAAAAACACACATAAACAGACCTTTGCAAATAAAACCAGGAGTTTCAAAATAGCTTACTTCTCATTCTGGAATTCACACTAATCTATTACATCATTACAATTCTCCTTTTATTTCAAGACTACTCTAAAACCCTAAAATGCCAAAAACCCTAAAATGCCAAAAAACCCTAAAATGCAAAACAACTCGGATTGACCCCAAAATTTGTGTGCCAAATATGCATTCATAAATTAGGGCTCACATGAAATTTGGACTTATTCTGACAAGCACAACAAAAGTTATTAAAGTTCTAAGACCTAGTCAAAAGCGGAAAAAACATTCAGAGCCAATTTTAGGCCACTAGATGACGGAATCCGAGCCCGAAAACGTGCCAAAATGAGCACAACCTTGCAAGCAAGTTGTCCCTAGCATAGTACTAATGTATATCTACCACCCTGTAAAATTTCAGGACGATCCAACGGTCGGATCAAAAGTTATGGCCTCTGCAAGTTATGCTCCCGCATCAAATATCCCATTTCTTTATATATATATGTATTTGCACTTGTACACATACATGTGTGTGTGTGTATGTGTATATATGTATATACATGTATGTATGCATATACATAGATATCTATATATGTACACTCATACATATATGTGTATATGTATTAAGAGAAATGTGATATTGTAATCTTGATAATATATATATAATACATATACATATAAATACATATACATATATACATATATATGTATGTATGTATGTATTGTATTGTATATTGTATATGTATACATACATACATACATACATACATACATGTGTGTGTGTGTGTGTGTGTGTGTGTGTGTGTGTGTGTGTGTGTGTGTGTGTGTTGTATGGTATATTGTATATGTATACATATGCATACATATATATGTGTACATATACATATATATACATTTTATCGGGTTACGATGCCCCATTTCCATGAAAAATGAAGACATTACAATATGAGATTTTGGAAGCTTCCGCTGCAAATTAACAACATAATAATTTTTTTTACATTGTTATAGTTCCAAAAATACCTAATTAGGGGAGAGCAGCTAGTAGTGACACACCTAAGTTAAGGGGTCCATAAAATCAATTCTACACCATGTGGGATCGTGATTTTTTCACCAACATGTAGTTCAAGTTTTTCTTTAAATTATAGTTTTTCTTTGTAGTATTTAATTGGAGAGAAATCCATATTTTGAATTGATTTAAAATAATAAATTTGAGTTACACTACACCATGATGGAAACCAATACTTGAACATGGGTGATAATGGTTGAACATTGAATATTTAATAATAAAAATCTTACATGTCATGATGTGATTGGGTGTTGTCATGTCAAAATTAAATAATCACTAGGTACACTTCCATGACAACTATCAAGTTGTGCATCGCTAACTATTGAGTGTTGTGTATTCAAAACTCTATATCCACAATTGGACCATGCTAAATTATTATAGCTCCCCCAACAAAATGCATACAAATTTTCATTTGAACACTAAACAAATTGAGGTATAAAAGAAATCAATGTTTTCTTTAAACCATGAACTGATATACACTTAAAATGACATTATAACAGCATGTAAGATTATGAATCTGTAAATTTATTTACATTCAGTAAAGCTAATTTTTTTCGTTTTCCTAATTTCAAGTGACTACAATAACAATAATGTCACAATTTTACTATGATATAATAATAAGGAAGTGAAGTTCTACAAAAGGTACATCATGGATATGATCACCCTTTCATGCATTTCTACATGAAAGGATGGTCATATCCATGTGTATCCCACCTAGTATGAGTTCACTTCACCATGAAAGTGCACACATACTAGCTGGGATGCACCAACTACAAGATTGAATCCCAATAACTAATTTAACAACACCATAACCATTCTAAGTTTTTCCAAATAACTATTATCAAATACACAATTTTCCAAAATCAACTTACAATAATAACTCATTACATTGCTGAATAAAATGGTATTACATTGCTAAATATAACACTAGTTCCACTTCACAATAATTACAACAAGATTTTCAATACAAACTTCTCTTTACAAAATTATAAAAACTCCTCAAAACTGAAAAATCATTGCTTACATAGAATTTACCTTTCTATAACATCCCTCTTTCAAGATTACATTACTTAGAACAAACCACCACCAACATGGATAATAATAGCTACTCCAAGGAGTCAAAAAGTCTTCAACTATCTGCCCAAACACACAAAAAGTGGGGGCCAAACTACGCTCTCCTCCCCGACCATTAACAATGGGGAAGGAAGCATTTCCCAATTGGCACTCGAGCCCCAACACACAAACCATACAAGCACTAAAACAACTTAAGCAACATAAAAATGACCTGTTGAAATAGGCCCAAAAAGATCAAAAACAAGAAAGCATGCAATAAACACAAACATGAAACACAATGGATTGATTCAAGCCAAGTGGGAGAGGGAGGGTTGAAAGTTGGTTTCCTTTTCTCTCCAGATGGGTAATGAAATTAGGCCTTAAAACTTCACAAAATCATCCCTCCTTATTCCTCCACTACACCTTATACCTTCAACAAACCACCTCCTTTTCACTCCACTAAAGGCTCTAATTCCAACTACCCCATCTCCCTCTAAACAAAATCAACATAACAAAACCACATTCATAAGCAAGATTCCTAATTTCTTTTCCCTCCACCAAACCAACTTTCAATATCCCCTCCAACACCCATCCTATGGCCTTCTACCCTTCCCAATCACAAACATAATATAACAAGAAAATAGCCAAAAGAGGACTAAAACAACAAGATAAAAATAAACATAACAAGCCAAAACACCATTTCATTTCACCTAAATACAAGATAATACAATCAACAATGCACTTATCAAAGAAGGCTCAAGACCCTACCTTGGAGCCATTGCTAATTATTCACTTGCTCCTTCTCTAATTTCCCAACTTCTCCAAGCTCTCTCCTCCAAGCCCAAAGATCTCCCAATAATGAAATTGTGTGTGTAACCCTTTTCCCAAGCACACTCCTATATTTATAGATTTTACAAAAGGGAGGGTGAGTTGGCTCCACATGGATGTCCAACTAGATGTCCTCCCTCCACCTCAACCAAGGAGTACACAACAATATCCAAGGTAATAAATTCTCCAAAATATTTAGTCAAGAAAGAAAACTCAAGTTCCATCCAACACTCTTTCCGACTTAGCAAAACCAATACAATGAACCAAGTGAAAAAAGGATCAAGAAAATGGACAATAAAAAATCAAAATCAAGATAAAAACTAAAAAAAAAACACTACCCGATGATGGGTTTGGGTTTTGACTCATTTAATGGTAGAAGTAAGATTTGGTGGTCCTTTGGTCCTCCAAAATTTTGCCCAAATCCCAAATCCGACCCCTTAGTATTTTCTTGAGTTTAGAGACCAATAAAAATGATGCCCATCTTCCCAAAAAGTGTCATAACCTAATACCAAATCAAGACATGTGAAAATAAATAATTTAAATAAATTAAAATTCAAAAATTAAGGGTTAATTTCTAAATGGGGCTCACAACATAGGAAAAGTGAAATAATTCAAACAACCCAAAAAATCAAATGACTTAGCCACTTTTCTAACCCCAAACAATGTTGCTCAAGGTGGTTATGGGTTAAAGTCCATGCATCCTTCTTGTGTTGGTCCCTTGCCCCCATGTGTGTGTTAATTTTATTTAGTCAAACCTATTCATTGTTGCACACTCCACACACACATTACATCCATCCAAGAAAATATTGCAAAACCATGCATTCACACATTTAATTAACATTGTAAACTCAATGTATCAATTCTATAACAAACCATCATCGCAACTAACATCCATATCCATAATTAAACACAATTTCATTAGTATAAAAACTCACTATCTAAGGATTTCACAAAAGGTTTAAATGTTATAAATATCATCATCATCATATAAACACATCCACAACTAATTATAACAATGGAAATGCTAAAATCCCTGCATCAAAAAAATTCAACACAACCAATATATATATATATATATATATATATATATATATATATATATATATATATATATATATATATATATAATGTAAAACTATCATGTCATAGAGTGCCGAACTAGTATCTTGTCCAAATGTCAAATTACCAAGTATCATAATCCCTATCAAAATATCCTAGGAGATAGATAAAATGTCCAATGCAACTAATCTAGTGAAATGAAAATGGTCTAAGGGAAGTGGGCATTACATCCCCCTCCCATTAAACATGAATTCCTCTAGGAAGTCATTCAAGTGTGGGTAATGCACTCAAAAAGTGGTTGTACCCTCTCATGTAGCTGCATGCTCATCGTATCTATCCCATCGCACTCGACTTGATCAAGCTTCAGGCCCCGAAGACCAAAGGTCTTGCTCTCTAGGATACCTACTAACTCTATCATCCCTCGTACTCCCCCTCCCGAACCTACAAAATAATCCAATCTAGCACATGAGAAGGGTCCTGAACATATCTCCTCAACACAAATACATGAAATACATTGTGGATGCATGATAATATTGGTGGAAAGGCGAGACAATAAGCTACAAGTATAATCTTCTCAAGAATCTATTGTCCAACAAACTATGGAGATAGCTTAGATCCTTTTCCATAACGGATAGGGATCTTGTGTGGCTTGACTCTCAAAAATATCTTTGAGCCAACCTTGAAGCTCTTGTCAATCCTCTTTGCATCAACATACTTATTTTTTCTATCCTATGCCTTAAGAATCTATTGATGAATAAGATTCACCCATTGTTCCATCTCCTGTACTAAGACGGGTTCAATAACTACTCGATCCTCAAGCCTATCCCACTTGTGTGGATTTTTCCACTCCATGCCATAAAGAACCTAAAAAGGTGCCATACCAATGGAAATGTGGTAACTGTTGTTGTAAAGAAATTCAACCAAGTAGAGAAATTCCTCCCATTTAAACTGCTGGTCCATCACATACATACAAATCATGTCCTCTAATACCTGGTTCACCCTCTTAGTCTATCCATCTATCTTAGGGTGATAAGATATACTAAAATTGAGCTACGTGCCCAATGCCTCCTATAAAGTGGTCTAAAAATCAGAAGTGTAAAGTGGGTCACAATCAGATATAATATTCTTAGAAATTTGTGCAATCTCACTATCTCATCCAAATAAACTCATGCAATAGCCCTAACAGTGTAGGTGGTCTTCACTAGAGAGAAATGGGTGACCTTGGTCAATTTGTCAACTATGACCATGATTACATCATGTCGATATGAAGATGTAGGTAATCCCACAATTAAATTCACATATATAACATTCCATTTTCACATTGGAATGCCATGTGGGTAGAGAAGGAATGCGGGATGTTGGTGCTCACCTTCACTCTCTGACACTCTAAACATCGAGACACATACCTAGTGATATCTCGTTGTAATCCTACCCAATAATATAGTTGTCTTAAATTAGAGTGCATCTTCTTAACTCCTAGATGGGCTAAGTAAGGTGCATGATGGGCCTCTACCAGAATAAGTTGTTGTAGACCACCCTCCTTAGGCACATATATCCTTCCTCTATGCCTAAGAATTCCATCTACCTCAAGTGTAACCCTGTGAACTTTCCCCTAAGGAATCTCCCTGAATCAATCTCTACTATGACTAACATGTACCAATGGTCATGAGGAAAAGTTCTGTAGGATCCTATAATGCAAATTTATGCCTACTCGAGTAGCCATAACCATGTGTCTCATGCGACTCAATGCATTGGCCACAATATTTTCCTTCCCCTTCATATGCTCCACCTCCATGTCATACTCACACAAAATATCCATCCAATGCCACCGGCGGCGTTCAAGTTAGGTTGAGTAAAAATATGTCATAGGCTCATATGATCCGTCCTCAAAATGAATCTCTGACCTAATAGGAAATGTATCCATCTAATAAGAGCATGCATAACTACTCGCTAACTCGAGATCATGTGTAGGATAATTGAGCTCATAGTCCTTGAGCTTCCTAGGCTTGAATGCAATCACCCATCTATTCTACATCAATACTCCTCCTAAACCAACTAAAGATGCATCTGTGCACACAATAGATTCCTTGTGAGGGTCAAGTCATCTTGCAAGAATGGGAACCATAATAAGACACTCTTTCAGTGTTTGAAAGGACTGTTCACACTTTTTGGTCCACTCAAACTTCTTCCCCTTGTCTGAAAACATGTAAAGGGGTGCACAATGTGGGAGAAGTTCTGTAAAAAACCTCATGTAATATTCTGTTAGACCCGTGAAGCTATGCAACTCTTTAACATTAGTGGGTGTCGGCCACTCAAGAATAGATTTGATCTTGGAAGGGTCAACCGCAATCCCCTCCCCTGAAATAATGTGCCCTAAATATTACATCTCAATCTGGAAAAATGCACATTTCTCTAAGTTACCATACATCTATTCTCTCTAAGGAAATGTAAAACCTGACATAGGTTATCCTCGTGCTCCTCCCGAGTCCCTGAATAGATAAGAATGCCATCTAGAAATACTATTACAAAGTAATCCAATAAGGTCCTGAATACTTTTTTTATCAAACTCATAAACATACAGGGGCATTGGTGAGTAAAAAAGGAACCATTGTGAACTCATAATGTTCATATCTAGTATGGAAGTTTGTATTATGCATGCCCGCCTTTGCAATACTCAACCTATGGTATCCTGATTTTAAGTCAATATTAGAGAAGATGGTCACTCCTCTCATCTAATCAAATAGGTCATCAATACACGAAAGAGGGTAACGGTTCTTGATCATCACCTTGTTCATATGCCTATAGTCAATACACAATCTCAAGAACCCATCCTTATTCTTCACAAATATAACTAGTGCTCCCCACTGTGACACACTAGGGTGAATGAGGCCCTTCTCCAATAGTCCCTCTAGCTGCAACTTGAGCTCACAAAGCTTAGGAGTGGTCATCTTGTAGGGTTCTTGGGATATGGGTTGAGATCCTAATACCAGTCAATGTGGAAATCTATCTCTTGTGAAGGTGGTAAACCTTGAAAATCCTTAAGAAATACATCTAAAAACTCTTGTAGGATACGGTGATCTGTCATCACCAATCTGGCACTATGATAATTCTTCACCAGAAACTCCTCGTACTATGATTATTTACTAATGCACAGCCTTTAGTTTGGTGGATGTAATATGGAAACAAAACAACAAACATAACACAAGAATACCATCGACTATGATAAGACAGAATGATGACAAATCTGAAATATCAAAGTAAATTATAATATTAACATGAAATTGTTACAATCTCACCCATGAGGTACTTCAAGTGTTATTGACTTCACTTGCATTCCACCAATACTATGGGAGAAACTTTACAATTACACCTCTTAATGGCTTCTTCAACACACCTTTAAACTGATGGCTTCCTTTACACACTTCATACAATATTTCTCACTACTTCCTTCTATGCTAAATGAGGGGGGTGGCCTCTTTATTTATAGAACTTCCAGGCTTATCCATCTTATCTCTAAGATAGGATAAGAAATCCACTCTGACAAATCATATTCCATACCTTAACTCTTATCTGTACATGTAAGCTTATCTCTTAAGATAAGATAAACCTTATCATTTCACATGGGTTCCACATTTTTAGAATTTTTACAAATAAAATACACAAAATATTTATGACCTCACTCCTTATCCTTATTACCAATATAATATTTCTAATTCCTAATCATGTAGACCCTACTTCTCTACTTATCCCAACTTTGACATTTTAACATTACCGGACCACTTACGACAAATATTTACTTTTTACAACATTCCTATTGTACTTTTGACTTTACCGTACTCTACATTATTGGCGGCACCATACTGGACGGTGCCGTTATCTTCTATCGACGCTACTACTAATTACACTTAACAACATCCTATTCCTAATACATACATTAATGAAATAGAAATTACGGAGGAAAATTTTAGTGTCGACATCTTCCCCTTCCTAGCTTCTACTCCGTCCTCGAGTAGACTATTTCGGTGCTTGGAAAATCTTCAACTTGTTGTGGTTGACCCATTTCATAATGGGAGTGCCATCCAATTCCTCCGATTGGTACGTACCATTTTCATGCACAACTGCTATTTTGTAGGGCCCCATCCATTTTGGAAGAAATTTTCTCTGTCTTCTTTTTGTATCTGGAATCATATACTAGAACCAAGTCATTCACATGAAATGGAGACCACCGGATCTTTTGATCAAAGTATTCCTTCTGCTTCATTTTCTTCTTATAGCTTGTATCCTTAGCTATTTACCTCATTTCCTCTAGCAAATGAAGATGTACCAACATTTCTTTTACTGAATCACTTTCATCCATCCTTTTATTTTCCATAACTCTGACCATGGGAATATCAAACTCAATAGGAAGAATCTGGATCAATGCCATAAGCCAACCGAAATGGGGTGTATCATGTTGCTGAATTTGATGTTGCCATATATGCCCACAATGCCGCATGAATCCTTTTATCCCACTTATGTACCTACAAGGTGCATCTTTTGCTAGAATTTGACACAACACAAAATTTGTTTGTTCCACCTATCCATTTGTGCTCGGCTTGTATGTTGTTGCCTTCCGTGCTTAATAGAAAATTTATTGACTAGGGCTTCTACTACCTCATTAATGAAGTGGCTTCCTTGATCTCATTACAATTTCTAATGGACAAGCAAACGGTGACAATGCATTCATATATGAACCTTGCCACCTCATCCATGGAAGTTGTTTTCAATGGCCTAGCTTCAACCCACTTGGTTAAATAATCTGTGGCAACTACAATATACTTATTTTGGCGTGAGGTAGTTGGAAGTGGACCTACAATGTCTATTCCCCACTTTTCAAAGGGACCAAGTGGAAGAATAGGACATAATGGAGCTGATGAAGTCTTATGGTTACCATGTGTTTGACAAATATCACATGTCTTACAATAATTATAACAATCTTTAAAAAGAGTGGGCCAGTGATAACCTGCATCCAAGATCCTTCTTGCTGTAAGTTGTCTAGAGAAGTGCCCTCCACATGTACCATTGTGGAATTCTTCTAGCAATTCCTTCCCTTGATCACATCCAATCGCTTCTTGATCGTCCATCGTGTCCTATGCGAGAATAAAATATGGACGATCGGCTTGAGTAATCTTTCTCTTAGTCTTTGCATTGGCACCATCAGAAACTTGAATTCATTGAGATAATTCCAAATATCTATGTATTCACTAGGGATTGTGTCAAGGGATAACAATCTTTGCATCGGGAAATCATCATCATCACAAGATGATCCTAAACTATCATAGGCTTGAGAAAGTGCATCCGCATTGACATGCTTCTTTCTGGCCTATCTATAATATCAAATTCAAATTCTTGTAGCAAAATTATCCATCTTGCTATCCTCCCCGATGGGTTAGGCTTATTGACAATATATTTTAGAGCTCGATGATCTGTTACAACTATAAATTTTTGCCCTAGTAAGTACTTTCTAAACTTCTTTAGCAAAAATGATAGCTAGAGCCTCTTTTTTTAGTTAAGTATAATTTACCTCAAGATCGCTTATTTGTATCGCGCTCCCAAAGTAAATTGGATGTTCATTCCCATTTTCATCCTTTTGGCTCAAAGTACTTCCTAGTGCCGCATCCGAGGCATCAAGTGTACACAATGAATGGCTTACTCCAACTGGATTCTTTAAAACAGTGAAGACACCGTGGCTTCCTTTAGTTGTCCAAAAGTTTCATGTGCCTTATTTCCTAGTTCATAAGTAATATCCTTCTTCAAGAATCTGGGTTAGTGGTCTGTGCAATCTTTGAGAAATTCTTGATGAACCTTCTATAAGTAACCCACATGGCCTAAAAATGATCTCAACTTACTTCTATTCATAGGAAATGGTAAATCTTTGATTTTGAAACTTTATCAGATCGCACCAATACCATCTCTGGATACAACATGCCCTAACAAAACGCCTTTAGAACATCCAAAGACACACTTTGTAGGGTTTAGTGAGCCTTGTGCTTCATCTAACATTTGAAATGCTTTGTCTCCATCTCGGGTGCAGTGGTCCAACTTGCTCCCATAGATGCAAAATCATCCGTAAATACTCGATGAAGGTCCCAATGTAGGGTTCGAACACCCTATTCATCAAACGCTCTGGAATGTTGTTGGAGCATTACACAACCCAAAAGGCATAACTCTATAAGCAAACGTTCCCCAAGGAGTGGTGAGCGTGGTCTTCAGCTGATCTTTCTACGCTATACGGACTTGGTTGTATCCACTATATCCATCAGCAAAACCATAACACTCTGGCTAGCTACTTCATCCAAGATCTGATCTGAGAATGGAAGAGGGTAATGATCCTTCTTTGTTGCCTTATTGAGCTTCCTGTAATCAACACAGATGAGTAGCTTCCCATTATTTTTTATTGAGATCACAATGGGAGAAACCCATTCGAATTCTCCACAAAGAAATATAAATCTGCATCAAGCAAAATATCTATTTCTTCTTTTACAGTCTTGAAAAATTAGGATTCATTCTATATGGCATTTGCTTTATAGGCTTAAGCACCATCTACCACTCAATAGAATGTTCTACCCAACTTACTTGACGGAGATCCTTGTAATCAAAAGTGAATATGTGTATGTACCTTCGAAAGAGCCGGAGGTAGGATTCCTTCTCACTCTCCATCAAAGATCACCAATCTTTATTTGTTGGAGACGATCAACTTCTTCTTCGATAATTTTATGGGGTCATAAGTCGGTGTGACTTAAAGGATATCCATGACTGAAACATCAACCTCACTTTCTTCATCTTAGTGTCCACTTCACCGGTACTAGAATAATCGAGAGGATGTCCAATCATCAGTTTCATCACTTGAATCCACATGTTCTGCCTTATGATATTGAGGGATCACATTTATCTTCACCCTCTCTCTACCATGTCCAAGTGTCATGAAGCCTTCATTCCAGTAGTTTCTTGCATGAACTCTCCTTAGCCATGGTCTTCCCAACAACATTGGGTACGCAATAGTACCATTTTTCATCACCTGAAAGTCTACCACACATACAACACCCATAACAAATATTGTCACATTTGAAACTACACCTTCTCGGTTTAGTTTTTCACTTATTTAATGACCTTAACATAAGTGTTCAAGGGCGATCAATTTTAAACCCAACATATTCATTACAGACTAGGTCATTACATTAAGCGTAGCACCTCCATCAACTAAGACATCATGAATTGAAATACCATTACATAATACCTCAGCTTGTGGAGCATAGGGATCCACCTCGCCTCCAAAACATGGACCTCAACTTCCTTCCTTCATCAAGCATTGAGTCCACTTCGCAGCCTCTCGCCTCTTCTCGAAGACATAGCCAAGAGTTGACCATATGTAATATTTTCAGGCCTTTTGGATAGATTTTTCAAGATGGAGTATGGTCCTTGCCCCGTGAAATCGAGAAAATCCGCACACCCAAATTTCTTCTCCTATGTTTCTTACTCGTGTCTCCTTTCATCTTCTTAGGATCATTTCCATCTTGATTATCTTTTTCTTTCTTTCTTTTTGTTACAAACACATCTACTTCATTATTTCTACTCTTATCTACTACATCAAAAGAATTCACAGGTGCTTTTCCTTTATCATTATCTCCTTTACCAGATGTAGAAGCTCTATCTGGACAATTATACTTATAATGACCCTTTTTATAACAACCATAACATACAACTTCATAAATATTTCTTTTTGGACCTCTATCTCCTCCCTGAGAACTAAATTCTTTTCTTGAAGAAGATTAATGGTTAACTGACCCATCTTTTTAGTAGATCTTCATACTCAGTAGATGTACTAGGAGAAAGATTTGTGCTCACCGAGAGTGGTTGTGGATTCTGGACCAAAGGTGCTGGTGTAGGCTCTACTTTAGCAACAATTTCTTTGGGCTCCTCTTCCATGCTTTCTTCTTGCCTTCTTACAATCTCCTTTGCTTGTTCAATGGTAGTTGGGCGGTCATACTTCACTCGTTTTCTGATCTCTGGCTTCATCCCAAGAATGAAGTGCTTACATAGGAGATTATCCACGCCATTCATCAACCCATCCGCTAATCCTTCCTTCCGGATCTAGGCGTCGAGCTTCCTCCTTAGCTCTAGAACACGAGCATGATAATCCCTTATCTTCTCCTTCTCTCCTTGGGTTAGCTTTGTGATATCGATCATGAGATCTACATATCTCTGTTGTTCACCAAATTCTTCAAGAAAACTTTCAGTTAATAAATCCCATGAGTTTTTCACATTATCACCTAGTGTTTCAAACCACCTAAGGGCTGAACCATCCAAAAAGGTAGGAAAAAATTCAGTCCATTGTTCCCTTCTTATAAGGCCATTACAAATACAAGATCGTTTAAACTCTTGAATGAAAGAGGAAGCATATTCATTAGATTAGGCTGAAAAACAAGAATCTTCCCCATTTTCAAAAGTAACCACAGTGAAATACCAACCCAAAAGTACAATCAACAAGACTTATGTGCACCAATAATTAAAATCACTATAATAGAAAATAGAAATGACCACGGTAAACTATGGTAAAACTTGACTTACTGCGGTAAAAATTGACTTTACTGTGGTAAACACTATTCACAGTAAAAAGTGAAGTTCTTTGCAAAGTAAATACTATTCACGGTAAAAAGTGACTTTTCTTGTGGTAAATACTATTCACAGTAAAAATGACTTTACCATGGTAACTACTATTCACGGCAAAAATGACTTTACCATGGTAACTACTATGCACAGTAAAAACAAGGTTACCCTCCAATTGATTTTTGACTAAGTGGGAATATCTCTCCAGACAATCCACCACGAGGAATGGTCCCAACGGAACCAAAATGTCATCACCAATCCAACACTATGATAATTCTTCACCGGGAACTCCTCATGCTATGATTATTTACTAATGCACAACCTTTAGTTTGGTGGATGTAATCTGGAAACAAAACAACAAACATAACACAAGAATACCATCGACTATGATAAGACGGAATGATGACAAATCTGAAATATCAAAGTAAATTATAATATTAACATGAAATTGTTACAATCTCACCCATGAGGTACTTCAAGTGTTATTGACTTCACTTGCCTTCCACCAATACTATGGGAGAAACTTTACAATTACACCTCTTAATGGCTTCTTCAACACACCTTTAAACTGATGGCTTCCTTTACACACTTCATACAATATTTCTCACTACTTCCTTCTATGCTAAATGAGGGGGGTGGCCTCTTTATTTATAGAACTTCCAGGCTTATCCATCTTATCTCTAAGATAGGATAAGAAATCCACTCTGACAAATCATATTCCATACCTTAACTCTTATCTGTACATGTAAGCTTATCTCTTAAGATAAGATAAACCTTATCATTTCACATGGGTTCCACATTTTTAGACTTTTTACAAATAAAATACACAAAATATTTATGACCTCACTCCTTGTCCTTATTACCAATATAATATTTCTAATTCCTAATCATGTAGACCCTACTTCTCTACTTATCCCAACTTTGACATTTTAACATTACTGGACCACTTACGACAAATATTTACTTTTTACAACATTCCTATTGTACTTTGACTGTTACCGTACTCTACATTATTGGCAGCACCGTACTGATGGTGCCGTTATCTTCTATCAGACGCTACTACTAATTACACTTAACAACATCCTATTCCTAATACATACATTAATGAAATAGAAATTACGGAGGAAAATTTTAGTGTCGACAAATCATCCAAAGATGGTCCTAAAGACTTCTCCATCCTATCACTCACTATGATGGAAAACAACTGACATCCCTTCCACATACTCCGCTTAAGCTGCATAATGAGATATAATGCGGATGGATATGGGTCTCAAAATACCTATCACTACCCTCTCCAATCCAGTGTCGTCTCTACACTCAATCACCTTATGATAGCAATCTACTCTAGTCCGATGGGATGATAATCAATCCATACCCAAAATCACATCATAAGATCCAATGGAAAAATGCAAATCTCACTATAGTACAAAAGGGCCCTATATCAAGTACACACTCAATCAAGGAGTTTTGGAAAGTTGGGCACCGATGCTACCTCAAAATCCCATCTAGGACCCTATCTCATTGCCACTAGCCTACAACAATCCACTATCAAAGGAGATATAAATGAGTCTGAAGACCCAACATCAAACAAAATAGAAATGAGGGTTCCTTTGATACTACCTACTATCTTAGCCATGGTAGTCGATGCTTTGCTTAGTAGTTCTCAACCGCCGCATAGATCCTATGTGCCTGTCCCACATCACTTACTATAGCCTCTGATATATGGGATTTCCCTACCTTAACTACATCCGGATTATGCAAACATCTTCTCTAAAAGTGACTTAGGTCATCACAACAATAACAAGCTAGAGTAGTATTTCACTTTGTCATGATATACCTCCGGGAACCCTAGTACTCATAATAGAAGATGCTATCGGTCATGCCCTAAATGAATGTTGTGGATGTCCTCCTATTAAATATGGTCTAGGTGGAAATTATGTCCTTTATGGTTCCCTATATGGAGGTCCCACACTACGATCTCTCTATATGTGTTGTCGAGGTAAAGGCCTTTGATATGTATGTTGCCTCTCTTGTTGGCATGCCATTGCCTTTGAGGATAGTGTAGTGTTCGGGAGGAAATAAATGCGGTCCTATATCCACCACAAGGGTAGGTGGTGTACCTCTCGACCTTCTATCTTGTAACTATTGAAGGTAAGATATCACCTTCTCCCTATCTTGTTTTTTCTTCCCCCTATTTTGTTCTACAATATAGGCCTTTTAGTGTCTGTGGAGTATGCATCCTGACAGATCCTCCAATGTATAAATTCAAGACCCTAATGAATCCATGTACCTCTGACATTCTCATCATGTATGTAATCCACACACTAAATAGGTCCAGGAAATGAATCTCATACTCCACCACTTTGTCATATTATGAAACTCATTGATGTCTTTGTGCAAAAAGTGTCTAGATATACATCACGGTCTTGAATTTATCCTCGAGCATGGCCCACAAGATAGACTTAAAATCCACTAGGATCTTTAACTTCTCAAATATCCACCATACTCCATCTCCATCTTTGAGTAAATGAATAAAAACACATGCTTTGGTGTTGTTCAAGCACAAAGATAACTTGAAATATCCATCCAAGCTCACAAGTCATGCCTCCACGTGAGAACTTGTGATGTCCCTAGAATAGAATGGAGGGTGTAAATTTAGGATCTCCCAGATGTTAACTACAATGTGTCTATGGTGATCTATGGGTCCCAAATCTAATGTAGGCATATGTGTGGGAGGACTCCTAGATCTATACCTCTGATGTGAGGATCCTTCTATCTCCTCATGTGATGGTTCCTTCTCCTGTGAGGTGTGATGTGAATCCTCTCCTTGCTATACTAGATGGTCTCCTACTCTCTCTCTAGGTGTAACAACCACCTCATGTAATGTCTATAATATATTTGGCACTATGGGTGCAGTGTCCCCTACAAGTGGTGTGTCTGTCCCTACTCTCCTATGTCATGCCTCGAGAACCGATCTCGACTAGTTAAATCATCCTCCTCAAACTCCTCCTCTAGTGCTACCACCACCTTTCCCACCCCTAGTTACCACTCCAAAGATGACCTCTATGATAACTCCTAGTCTCAACTCCAATGGATCCTCTCTTGGCCCCAACTCTAGTAACCCGACCTATCTTTCGCGCCCTACACAAACAAGGACATGAGTTAGGAAATCATCCAATGGTTTACTAACAAATTAAAATTACTAATTTTAACAATTAAAATTTCAGTTATATTTTGTTTAACTATGTCCCCAAAGTCCGAGAGTAATAAACATATGCTTTGATACCAAGTGTCATGACTCAAAAATTCCCAATCCAAAATCCATGCATTTTTTTCTAATGTGTTGTAAAGCTTCCATTTAGTGAATGTGGGATTAAATCCCATGGGCTATATAACTTGAGCCACTACGTGGCACTTCATTTGTTACTAGTTAATTTCAAGTTATGAGGCCACCAAGGTATCCTAATTTTATGGACCAAGTATTAAGCATTACCTAATTCCAAAAATTTCACGAAATCTACTCATGACCACTATGTTATCCAATTTTACACACATTGCGAAATTGGACAATGGGGTCCTATCATGTTCAAAATGAGACAATAGTCCTAGGAACCCACCTCCGGTCATCATGGAGATAAATGATTAAAATAATTCCTAAATTGCATATGAGAGATCACCTAGCATCGAAAGGCACCCAGTTGATCTCAACTCAGTGAAGAGTTCAGGTTCGAGTTGATAGAGAACCCCATGTCAAATTGATAGTCACCTCAGAAATCATCTCAATAGAGTCTCTCAGTTGTAAGAGCTCGATGAGATCTTGTTAATGCAAAATATAGCTCGTTGAGAATTGATGAATGAAGGGAACTCTATAAGGATCTCAATAGAGATCGATGCAAAAAGATATGGGAAAGCTAAGTTAACATGAGGCCAAGTATAATCCATTAGACAGTGCTCAACCAACCACTTGGGAGAATTATCTTGTTTGACCGAGATGATATGAGATTATGCAGATGTGGGAGGTTCAACATCATTGAATCTCGGGTTTGTAATTACGTAATGGAAAGACTTCTATCGACCCAGGAAGATAGTATAAGCATCATAGAATACCAATGTAAAATTGAGTCAAACCGACATCTTAAAAGGAGCTGTGAAGTATAACGGTGTGACAAATTGCAACGGATAAGTGAACTCGTAGGAGAATTCAAAGCCAATTCGATCAAGCTCACTTAGTTGAGGATTGAAAGAGATGAGTCTTGAGCTCAAATTTGATAAGGAGAATCAAAGTTCGAGCTATGGCATCAATAAAGTCTCAACGAATTGGAAAAGTTTCGAGCCACAGGTAGAAGCGAAGGTAGAGATAAGGAATTTGACTCATCTTAGTGACTCGTTCATTTTGGAGATCATGTGGTGAGCTTCTTTTAGGACATGTTCTGCAGAGCCAGGGTGATTCAAACACAAGCCAAGGCATCAAGAGTGCCATAAAATGAATGGAGATTGTTGCATAAATAGAGATATGTAATGGATCCCTATTGATGGGACTCATCGAGCATGATGGATAATTCAAGGCAACTCGTTTTATGTGGATGCATTACAGACGGTTTCTAGGCAAATTCAACTCACTCAAAGTTGGCATGTGACAAGCTATCAAGGAATTCGGTGAGTTATGGTGCACCTACTCAAGCTAAACCATGTCGTGGAACCTTGGGATCTCTCGGGAATATTTTTGTCTCTTACTGGTCGAATTGGCCAAATGATATCCAAGTTCCGTGGATCAGTCTTCAACGTGGGATATTCAAATATGTTTTCCAAGTGGGTTTCCGTTAATGTCAAACCAAGACAAGGTTTCCACGATGAGAGGGAGTTTCATGCCTTTGAAGCCGTGATGGAGATAATGTCGTGGAAAACCAATATCAAATTTCCATGCATGGGAAAATTTCCCAAGTGGGTTTCCATTAATTTCAAACCAACACGAGGTCTTTGCGCAAAGGGGGCCCCGAGTTTCATCTTGCCAAGGACGTGGAAATTTGAGAAAACACCGCCAAACGTGATAAAACTGTGGCAAACCATAATCATATTTCCGTGAGTTGGAGAAATGAAAATAGATTACCAGGTGGAGACAATCCCATGACAACCGTAACAAAATTTCTATCCCACAGGGAGTGTGGGAAGCATTACCATATGACATGTCAAATGGATGAGTTTCAGAAATTGAATATGCAACTAAAAGCCGAGTCAAATGCCGAGCTAGCTGGGCGGGAGTTGTTAGATCACATTGAAGCAATTGATGGACCAGTCAATGCGTAATGTGGGAGACCCAGCCAAGGTGTTTGGGCTCAACCGAATCGTTCAAATGAATTAATGTGATGTTGTGTGGAGAATTCGGCAAGGAGCCATTAAAATGAGTTAATGTCTTCCACGTAAATATCTTGAGCAATGTAACAAAAGACTGTTCAATGTGGGGGTGAATAATGAGCATTTGAAATGTTGAGAACTCAGTCATATTACCACTTCTGAGGATGCTTATAGTGGTTCATTGTCATAGTGGTACAACTAAATTGACATTTCCCATGCTTCAATGCAATGCCAGTGCCAATGCCATCCACTTTCAATCTCAATCTCATAGCGTTATGTACAGAAGGTCATTTGAAGGAGGCTCTACACATTCTGCTTACCACACACAACACCCCTGTAAACCCGTCTACATATCTTCAACTATTGCAGACCTGCATTTCCAAGAATACGCTTTCACAAGGTAAACAAATCCACTGTCTCGTCAATCACAGAGAATTTGCATTTCCCACACGCACAACTATTCAAAATAAGCTTATCAACATGTATGTCAAGTGTGGGAGTTTGGCGGATGCTCGTAACGTGTTTGATGACATGACAGAAAGAGACGTCTTCTCATGGAATACCATAATTGCAGCTTACAGAAGACATGGGTTTCCTCACGAGGCATTGACATTGTTTCACTGAATGCAATAAACAGATGTCCAACCTAATCAGTTCACCTTTGCCAACATACTTCTAGCCTGTGCCACAATAAGAGCTTTGGAATGGGTATGGACATACATCAAAGCATAATTGAAAGGGGCCGTGAGGATGTATTGTTGCTAAATAGGATTCATTGCGGAGCTCAGTCGGTAGATTCATTGTGAGGAATCGGTGGTTGGAGCACGGGCCCAACATCATAACCAATTTGAGAAATACGTGGCGTATTCATTGCAGAGTTCAATCGAGGGAAATGATTAGGCCTAGTCACAGTGAAATGGAAGTTGTGTATTTCTGAGAGTCCATTTCAATCTCATGCCACATGGTGGAAGATTACCTGCTTAGGTTGATCTAGTAACTACTCACGCAGGAAAGAGAATGGGATTGATTTGTAAAAAAATCTCAATCAACTCTTCATGAAATTTACTCACAGAAATAAGTGGAAAGACATGAATCACAACATGGTTTAACTAAGTGAAATATGGTAGGATCATGGCTCAATAGAGATCACTCAAGGTGGATAAATTCTACATCAGCTCGTGTAAATTTTATGACGAGTTTGAAAGGAAACCGAGCTGGTTGAGCCATAAATATCTCAAGGTTTATGTGAAGTATGAGTCGTTCAAACATCAGTGAGGATTTAAACGGTGCATGTCAAGTTCTCTGGATATCAGTGAGTAGAGGGAGTCATCTCATTTAGTAATACGTCTTAGCAAGCCAAATGTATATGGTTTCATGTGTATATATGAGTTCAGAAAATGGAAAGACAAAGTGAGAAAAATGGTGAATATGGTGGCAAGATCATTGCAAGATCATGGCTCAGTCAAGTTTCAGGCTCAAACAAGGACTCGGCTCGGAGGTGAGTTTGAGCCCAGGAAAGGTAAGCTCATTTGTTGGATGAAGAGCTTGGTGACTTCATGGGGAAGCTCACATATGTTTCATGAAAGGCAATGCGAAATGCATAAATGGCCTTGAGTTAGCCAAGGAAATGATAAGAATCAAGTTTGATAGCTCACCATTCGAAGGACTCAATGCAAAAGAGCTCGATTGCCAAGGTAAGGAAAGAGTTGGTGTGGGGTTCAAAATTGAGTGCAACACCGAGTTAGAGGATTCAAAACTCACCAAGTTGGGCTATGTGCAGACTCTATTCACATGGACCCCCCTCCTCTTCAAGTCAAACGGGTCAACAGGGGGTCCCGACATTATGTTAATTAATTTAATATTTTAACTAAAATATTTTAATAATAATATTTATTATTATTATTTAAATATTTTATTTAAATATTCTTTTAATTAATTGAGAAGACTAGGTCATCAGGAAATTAATGACCCATGATGGAACCTTCTCAGGTGATTTAACTAACTGTGATAAATACATCACGGGCCTTCAATTTAGGAATGTAATTATGACCTTTCCTCTTCTTTCTCACATATTCTTCTATAAATGTAAGTTGGAAGCTCATTTCAAAGGGTTCCAATAGGTCAGACAAGTTGGACAGTTAGATATCTTAGGCAAGTATATGCTTTTCAGGAGTCTTCTCTCTTCTGCAAGTTGTCCTTGTGTGTTGAGAGAACTTTCAAGCTTCCTCTTCAAGACTGTAATGGCAACTATTGCCTCTTCTGAATGTATGATGCATTGTGCATGTTATTGAAGCAATAAAAGTGTGTGTTTTGTGACTAATCTTGGTCCTTTCATCCTTCTATGCTTCTTTGTGCCTTTCTCATACTTGGGCAGTACACCTGTACAAGTTTAAGTCTCTATTATAGGTTCTTGGAGTTTTGTGCTTATCGAGTGGTGGAGTATTGCATGTAGTTGAGTTATGGTGTCTGTTCACCCTTCTTGAGTTCATCCTTCTTCACTGGGAAGCTGGTGTATTTCTTTGTCTCGATCAAGTTTAACAAATGGAACGCATGTATCTTAGTTTGTGATATCCTGTACCTCTCTAAGTTGCGGTAGGTGAAGTTGATCGTGGTGCTAACACCCTCTTCAAATTAACCCTTCTTGAGTCCGAAACACCCTTTATTTGGTGCATCACCATCTCTAGTATAGTTTCACTTACGTAAATCTCTTTCCCTAAAGCCCCATGAAGATGTTAGCATAGGATTGGATAATCATTTTATTACACTAGGAGTAGTATAACACTTAGTTTAGGAAGAGGAAGCTGGCCTTCTCCGGAGGTTCACTTCGAGCCCAAGTCCCACGGCTTGAGAGGTGATCCCATGTGTCCAATCACACCGAACTTCCTATTCACATCCGGCCATTCGGAGGGTGCGGTGATTTGGCGACAACACACCGACCACCATAACGACCAAGTCAAATGCTAAGTGGTCCTTGACCATTTCTCAATTTAAGTGTGTTATCCTTATGCGGGAAAGTGCTAATATTCTCTCGTATTGTTCCATTTTTTACGATGGCTCTAAAATGGATTATACATTATTTTATAACCACATTATATAATACCCGATATCACGTATAATATATACATATTATATATTACACCTAATATATATACCTAATAGACTTATCTTATATATTACCGATAATATATTGTGTATTATATATCAATATAATATAATAATTATAGTTTATAATATTGTAATGTGTTGTATATATTTTATTATATATTATATTATATTACACGATGTTATATTATATGATATAATATAATATGTTATATCATATAATATATTATATTATATTATATTATATCTTATACATTATATTATATATCCTAAATAACTAAACCCTAACAATTTCTTCACATTGTGTTTTATAACTTACAGCTTTTTTTTTTGGTTTGTAGGGGCAGCAAAAGGGTGGAGATGGGAGGGTGTGGGCCGTGGTGTGGAGGTAGGGCTGACGCGGTAGGGACATGATGGGGGTAGTGGTGACAGGGCAGACGACAAACGGGATAGGGGAAAATAGAGGTGTGAGGAGGAGGCATCAACGACATTGGTGGCGGTAGGGGATAATGGAGTAGTGGGGGTCGGTGTGGAGCGGTGTAGGGGGAAAAGCCTCATATTTCCATTGCTATGTTTTTTAATACACACATGAAAGTACATCTATATATTTATATATATGTATAATTAATTTTATCGGGGTTAAAATACCCCGTAATTTTAAGTATATATATATATATATATATATATATATATATATATATATATATATATATGGATTCAAGAAAAATTAAGGCATTATAATATGAGATTTGGAATCTTTTTTGCTGCAAATCAACAACATGATAAAGTTTTTTTACACTGTTATAGTTCCAAAATACCTAATTACACAATGCATCTAAATTGTCATTTGAGCATTAAAAAAATTGATATATAAAATAAAGTCAATTTTTTCTTTAAACCATGAATTGATATACACTTAAAATGACATTATAGCAACATGTAAGATTATCAATCTGTAAATTTATTTACATTCATTAAAGCTATTTTTTTCATTTTCCTAATATGTCAAGTGACTACAATAACAACAATGTCACAATTTTTCTATATGATATAATAACAACAAGGAAATGGAATTCTAAAGTGGTGCATCATGGATATGATCACCCTTTCATGCATTTTTGCATGAAAGGATGGTCATATCCATGTGTATCCCACCTAGTATGCATCCACTTCACCATGAAAGTGCACACATACTAGATGTGATGCATCAACTACAAGATTGAATCCCAATAATTAATTTAACAACACCATAACCATTCCAAGTTTTTTCCAAATAAATATTATCAAATACACAATTTTTCAAAATCAACTTACAATAATAACTCATTACATTGTTGAATAAAATGGTATTACATTGTTAAATATAACACTAGTTCCACTTCACAATAATTACAACAATATTTTCAATACAACCTTTCCTTTATAAAACTATAACAAGAATCTTTCTCAAAACAAAAAATAGTTGCTTACATAACATTTTCCTCACTATAACATCCCTCTTTCAAGATTACAAAACTTAGAACAAGCCACCACCAACAGGGATAATAATAGCTACTCCAAGGAGTCAAGAAGTCTTCAACTAGCTACCCAAACACACAAAAAGGGGGAGCCAAGAAAACTCTGCCCAACCATTACCAATGGGGAAGGGATCACTTCCCACTTTTCCCTCAAGCCCCAATAGGATCAAAAATATCACAATTAGACAAACATGCAACAAGCACAAACAGGAAACACAATGGCTTGATTCAAGCCAAGTGGGAGAGGGAGGGTTGAAAGTTGGTATCTTTTTCTCTCCACATGGGAAATGAAATTAGGCCTTGAACTTCCACAAAACCATCCCTCCTTCTTCTTCACTACACCTTATACCTCCAACAACCTCCACCTTTTCACTCCAACAAAGGCCCTAATTCTAACTATCCCATCTCCCTAAAAAAATTAATATAAAAAAACCACATTCATAAGAAAGATTCCTATTTCCTTTTCCCTCCACCAAACCAACTTTCAATCTCCCCTACAACACCCATCCTCTGGCCTTCTACCCTTCCCAATCATAAACATAATACAAAAAGAAAATAACCAAAAGAGGACTCAAAAACAAGATAAAAATAAACATAACAAGCTAAAACACCATTTTATTTCACCTAAATACAAGATAATACAATCAATAATGCACTTATCAAAGAAGGCTCAAGATCCTACCTTGGAGCCATTTCCAATTATTCACTTGCTCCTTCTCCAAGCTCCCCAAATTCTCTAATCTATATCCTCCAAGCCCAAAGATCTCCCAATAATGAATTGTGTGTGTAACCCCTTTTCCCAAGCACACTCCTATATTTACAGATTTTACAAAAGGGAGAGTGAGTTGGATCCATATGGATGTCTAACTAGATTTCCTCCCTCCACCTCAACCAACAAACATCCAAGGTAATAAATTCTCCAAAAAAATTTAGTCAAGCAAGAAAACTCAAGTTCCATCCAACACTCCTTCCAACTCACCAAAACCAATCACAAAGAACCAAGTGAAAACAAGGATAAAGAAAAGGGACAATAAAAAGTCAAAATCAAGATAAGAACTCCAAAAACACACTACCCCATGATGGGTTTGGGTCTTGGGCTCATTTTGAATGGTGGGAGCAAGATTTGGTGGTCCTTTGGTCCTCCAAATATTTTCCCAAAGCCCAAATCCGACCCTTTAGTATTTTATTGAGTTTAGAGACTAATAAAAATGATGTCCATATTCTGTTAGTGCATAATCACAACACTCTGAATGGCACGGCTGTGAAGTGGGGCATTCGGTATGATTGCACTTTATGGGACTATCTCTCAAGATATGTGACTTGCAAAACTTGAGATGGACCTCCGAGAGAAAGTTAGTTCTTGCTTCCTAATTTACTCCTACAAGTTGTTCTAGTGTAGGAAAAACATATTCTATCCTAATCTAACCATTCTAAGGGGAGAGAGAGAGAGAGAGAGAGAGAGAGAGAGAGAGAGAGAGAGAGAGAGAGAGAGAGAGAGAGAGAGAGAGAGAGAGAGAGAGAGAGAGAGAGAGAGAGAGAGAGAGAGAGAGAGAGAGAGAGAGAGAGAGAGAGAGAGAGAGAGAGAGAGAGAGAGAGAGAGAGAGAGAGAGAGAGAGAGAGAGAGAGAGAGAGAGAGAGAGAGAGAGTGAGAGAGAGAGAGAGAGAGAGAGAGAGTGAGAGAGAGAGAGAGAGAGAGAGAGAGAGAGAAGTGGAGAGAGAGTGAGAAATGGAGAGAGTGGAGAGAGAATGAGAGAGAGA
Source organism: Taxus wallichiana var. yunnanensis (assembly GCA_018340775.1). Classification (NCBI taxonomy): domain Eukaryota; kingdom Viridiplantae; phylum Streptophyta; class Pinopsida; order Cupressales; family Taxaceae; genus Taxus; species Taxus wallichiana. Next base: position 580,483,340 of record CM031241.1, on the reverse strand, counting down.
GAGAGAGAGAGAGAGAGAGAGAGAGAGACACCTATACTTGGTGAAACCCATTAAAAGACCCGACCTCCGAAGGGAGAGAGGTGAGAAATGGAGAGGGTGGACAAATGCACCACAAATCAGAGATAGATTTCCCAAAGACACCACTTTAAACCCATTAAACACAGCCTCCTGTGACTCAGAATAAACATGATGAGAGTATACCTGTAATGATGAGATGAAGAAGAGACAAAAAAATAAGCCAAGGATGGACAGATGCATTATGAAATAGATTTTATTGTTCCAAAATGTTACACATTACATCATCAGTGGGAAAGAGGCAAGAAAACGCCATTATAGAGCCATGGGAGGAGGCTTAGATTCTACATTCTAGCCTAAGAAAGAAATAGAGGGGGGGAGGGCAGAGGAGAAACAACGACCAACCCTTTGAATATGCCCCTTCATTACAATATATAGGAAGAATAAGAGAGAGAAGAGGGAAGAATTAGAATCTTGCTTCAACCACCTAGAGATATGCATTGAATCCTACTTTGAAATCTCAACCACTATCAATCAGTGCCTTTCTCAAATATTCCCCAAATCTATCATGTCTGGTTCCCCGGTGGATCAAATCGAATCAAATCTAGTAGTTGGAGAAATCGGGCTCTATATTATTGACTGGAGGACATTTTCACATTTTTACCCACCAAATCCTGTTAAGAATGATATTTTATGTTTCCATAGTGTAGAGGGTGTTGAGATGTTTCCAAAAAGTCTTCTCTCGCCCAAATATGAGTCTCTAGTCATAAGATATGGCCATTTGAACATTTGGATCACAAACGCACAATATTTTAAAGAGTTTGTCCATACAGGGTCCACGTGGTGGCCTCTACATGATCCTTGGGCTTCTTTGTATTTTTCTTGAGTCTCTTTCTTGGTGGGGCCAAAAGTATGACCCTAGACATGTGGTGGCCTGGTGCTTGTTTGGAAACCCGCCCCAAATTTTACCTATGAAATAACACCGTGTTAACACTTGGCTCCCTGTACTGGCTTGCCTCTGCCTTGACTATTCAACTTGCCCCTATCCCTTTACGAAACCAAACACGTGGAGGCTCTGCCCTCACTAAAAAACCTGCTCAAGATTTTTCCTTTGAAGGAGCATCAGGTTGACACGTGGAGGCCTCCACAGGCTCTTGGAATTTTCAATGGCTTCTCTTACCTTTTCGGACCCTGAACACATGGCGAGATGGTGCTCGTTCTCCATACTTAGTTTTTTTTGGGCCTGCTCTATCCTATTTTTCAACTTAGACTACATGGCAAGCCCATGCTCATTTGGGTCTCCAATTTCAGATTTACCTTTGGGGATGTGCCAAGCTGATGCGTGGTAGCTTCCGCTAGCATTTCTATACTTAGTCTTTTTGGGCCCACTCTCCTTTTTGACCTCTGTTGACCATTTGCTATGTGGAGGGCTGGTGCAAGTTTGAGTCTCGGTTTGGATCCCACTTTTGAATGTGTACCATTAAGACACTTGGTACCTTCCGCTAAGTCGAAGAATTTTCAACGGTTGATTCAACTTTTTAGGGTTTTGGACACGTGGAAGCTTGGCGCTCATTTGGGTCTAGCCATTTGGATTTAATCTTTGGAGGTGCGTCATTTGGACACTTGGCTCCCTCCGCTGTCTCCTCTATACTTAGTCATTTTTTGAGCCCGTTCTAAACCATTTGTGAAGCCGAAGACTTCGAATCTTCACCATTTATTTTCCTTTGAGCCTCTCATTCTTTTAACACCGCTTTCAACCTCCTACCCCGACCTCTTTATTCCATTTTAGAGCCCACCTGTAATATTTTTGCTAGATTTGAAGCACGGGTTCACTCGACAGAGTTGTTTCTTGAATTTCTTCTTGCACGGGGTCATTTGATCTTTCGTAGGCCCCACCACTCCATTGTAGAGTCCCTCTATTGCCTGATTGTAGGATTTGAATGTGATTTCTCTGGTTTCTACTATGTGGGGTCATGGCTGATCAATTTTACCTGGGGGTAAAATATGGATAACAATTTGGTGACTCACGGGGAATCTTCTTGCTAGATGAAGGGACCAATAGCCTTGAAGCATCCATTGGGCATGGAGTCAAGAATAATAGCCTGATACTGATCCTTTTGCTTTGAAAATCTGATCCTCGAGCTCTGTGAGCCCAACTGCTTGTTCTTAGCGACCCTGAACTTGCTCGTGCATTCGCACTCTCAATTTTCATAAGAAATATTGAAACAAGGCTTCTAAGAGTAGAAAATTGTTTTGACCCAAGGCTTTCATATGTCCCTGAATGGATTGTTTTGAAGATGGCTTTAGTTGCTCTACATTTGTTTTATTTTGAAATCTGCAACTATTACAGGCAACTATGAGTCTTCTGCCATGAATAGTGAAGGTCCGGCCTCGTAGCTCTGGAGCAATACGAATGAAACTTATGTACAAAGACAAATCAAACATGCCTCAAATGAGACATGTAGAGTGTGCACAAGCACTTCTTCTTCTGGAAATAAATTCTACTCCTACTCCTAAACTAACAAGAGAGAAAAGAGGATAAACAAAGCCTGCTATAGGCAGGGAGAAGTAGCTTCCCTTTCTCAAGAGAGGCAGCCATGAAAATGATTTGACACTAAATATGGCTTCCTATATGAGTGAAAAACTGACTTTAAGCCGATCCTCCACTCATATTAGCAAGGTATCAACATTAATGGAAAATACCTCCTCAAGATGATTTACATTGGACTCCTAGAGGTGTTGATGGTGACCCTTGGTTCTTTAATACTCATTCTCATGCCCTGAAGTAGGCATGACTATTTTTGGCTTCTCCCTTGGCTCCAATGAAGCCAAATATCTGATTAGGCAAGGTATGGCCTTTTGAATCTACCCATGGTTCTGAAATCTAATTCCAAGAGTGGAGCCTTCTTGCTGTCACTCATGGATGGATGGTGTGGGAGGAATGATAACCTTATATGCTTTCTCTTCCTCTGCAGCAGATGTGACTTTTGGAAGATCAAAATCTTCCAACTTTGATTCAAGAGGCATGTTGCAAACTACAGGTTGTGCTTGCACGCTCTCTTCCATGGCAGCAGGCTCTTGTGATTGAAGAATGAATGATGGGGGAAAAAAGATTGCAATTTCAATTGGCCCCCTCTTATCAAAACATTCTTTCAAGTCCGGGCAGAAATCAAAATATTTACTATCCTTCTATAACAAGGTCTATCCCTTTTACATGGTGATCTTAAAATCTTCATTATCTTCACCATATGAAGCTTTATCTTCAATAACGAGTTGGATCCTCCAAAAAATTAGACTTTTGGAGAGGTTGAATGGGAGAGGGGGCTGTATTTTCTTGTGTAACCGGCTCATGATTTAGTGCCTCTGAAGTTTTCTTGGTCACCTCCATATGCTCCTTTTTAACTAGGCTTGGAGCTAGCTGTTCTTCTTCTTTCTCTTGTGAAGAACATGGAAGATTCATATCTTCCAACCTTGGTTCCAGAGATACGTTGTGAGACATAGGCTACTTCTCTTGAATTCCCTCCTTCATGGCAGCAGGCTCATATGCTTGGAAGATGGATGATGGAAGAGAAAATGATGTGATCTCCATGGTATTTTCTCCATCAAAGTAATCCTCTAAGTCAAATAGATAATCTGCCTTGTTGTTCTCATGTTACATGTTACTAGAAAAGGAAGTGGTTGAATCACGAGACCCGACCGCTTGAAGTGGAGAGAGGTGAGAATAGGAGAGCGTGGATAGAATGCACCATATAATGAGAGATAGATTTCACATAGACACCACTTCAAAACCATTAAACACAGCCTCCCAAGACCTGCAACAAACATCGAATATGCACAATATACCCTGCAACAAAGAGAGGTAAGAAGAGACAACAAAATAAGACAAGGATAAACATATGCATCACAAAACAAATTTTATTCATCTAAAATGTTACACAAGTACATCATCGGTGGGCAAGAGGAAAGAAAACACCATTACAGAGCCATGGGAGGAGGCTTAGACTCCACATTATACCCTAAGGAAGGAAGAGAGAGGGGGGAAGAGGAGAAACAACGACCAACCCTTTGAACATGCCCCTTCATTACAATATATAGGAAGAATAAGAGAGATAAGAGGGAAGAATTAGAATCCTACTTCAACCCCTAGAGATACGATTTGAATCTTGCTTTGAAACTCAATCACTATCAATCAATGCCTTTCTCAAATCTACCCCAAATCTATCATGTCCGGTTCCCTAGAGGATCACATCGAATCAGATACGGTATTTGGAGAAATTAGGCTCAGTATTAATGGTCCTGGAAGATGTTTTCCCATTTTTCACCCACCAAATCCTATTAAGAATGATATTTTATGTTTCCATGGCGTAGAGGGTGTCAAGAAATTTCCAAAAAGTCTTCTCGTACCCAAATCTAAGTCTCCTGTCAAAAGATATGGCCATTTGAATATTTGGATCGTGGGCACACAATATTTTAAAGAGTTTGTCCATACAGGGTCCACGTGGTGGCCTCCGCATGCTCCTTGGGATTCTTTGTATTTTTCTGAGTCTCTTTGCTTGGTGGGGCCAAAATTCTAACCCTAGACACGTGGCGGCTGGCGCTTGTTTGGAAACCCGCCCCAAATTTTACCTATGAAATAACACTGTGTTGACACTTGGCTCCCTCCACCTGGCCTACCTCTACCTTGACTATTCAACCCAATCCTGTCACTTTACGAAACCGGATGCGTGGAGGCTCTGTGCTCACTCAAAACCCGCTCAATATTTTTCCTTTGAAGGAGCGTCAGTTGACACTTGGAGGCCTTCGTAGGATCTTGGAATTTTCAAGGACTTCTCTTACCTTCTCGGACCCGAACACTTGTCAAGATGGCACTCGCTCTCCATACTTATTTTTTTGGGCCCGCTCTTTCCTATTTTTCAACTTGGACTACATGGTGAGCCCATGCTCATTTGGGTCTCCACTTTCAGATTTACCTTTGGGGATGCGCAAGCTAATGCATGGTAACCTTCGCTAGCATTTCTATACTTAGTCATTTTTGGTCCGCTCTCCTTTTTGACCTTTGTTGACCATTTTCTATGTGGAGGGATGGCGCAAGTTTGATTCTTTGGCCTAGATCCCACTTTTGAATGTGCACCGTTAAGACACTTGGAACCTTCCGCTAAGTTGAAGAATTTTCAATGGCCGATTCAAATTTTGGGGCTCTGGACGCGTGGAAGCTTGGTGCTCATTTGGGTCTGCCCATTTGGATTAAATCTTTGGAGGTCCGCCATTTGGACACTTGGCTCCCTCAGTTGTCTCCTCCATACTTAGTCATTTTTAGGCCCATTCTGAACCATTTGTGAAGCCCGAAGACTTCAAATCTTTGCCATTTCTTTTCCTTTGAGCCTCTAGTTCTTTTAACACTTTGCTCACCTCCTACCTCGACCCTACTATTCCATTTCTGAGCCCGCCTATAATCTGTTTGTTGGATTTGAAGCATGGGTTCGCTTGACAGAGTTGTTTCTTGAATTTCTTCTTACACGAGGTTGTTTGATATTTTGCAAGCCCCGCCACTCCATTGTAGAGTCCTTATGTTGCTGATTGTAATATTTGAATGTGATTTCTTTAGTTTCTGTATGGGTCGTGGTGACCAATTTTACCCGAGGGGAAAAATATGGATAACACTTCCCAAAAAGTGTCCTAACCTAGTACCAAATCAAGACATGTGAAAAGAGAGAATTTAAATAAATTACAATTCAAAAAATTAAGGGTTAATTTCTAAATGGGGCTCACAACATAGGAAAAGTGAAATAATTCAAACAACCCACAAATCAAATGACTTATCCACTTTTCTAACCCCAAAAAATGTTTCTCAAGGTGGCCATGGGTTTAGGCCCATGCATCCTTCGTGTGTTGGTCCCTTGGTCCTCCATGTGTGTGTTAATTTTATTTAGTTGAACATGTTCATCGCTACACACTACACACACACACACATTACATCCATACAAGCTAATATTGCAAAACCATGCATTCACACATTTAATTAACATTGTAAACTAAATGTATCAATTCTATAAAAACCATCATCACAACTAACATCCATATCCATAATTAAGCACAATTTCATTAGTATAAAAACTCACTATCTAAGGATTTCACAAAAGGTTCAAATGTTAGAAATATCATCATCATCATCATCATATAAACACATCCACAAATAACTATAACTATAAAAATTCTGAAATCCCCTGCATCATAAAAGTCACAATCAACATACATATATACATCAATATCATCCAAAATGATCATGTCATAGAGTGTCAAATCAATATTGTCCAAATGTCAAATTACCAAGTATCATAATCCCTATCAAAATATCTAGGAGATAGATAAAATGTCCAATGCAACTAATCTAGTGAAATGAAATTGTTCTAAGGGACTGGACATTACACAAATCGAACACCATAGAATAAAATCAACCATCTAAGGATGAAAATGCAAGGCATTACTATCTAGCCCAAACGATCCGATCTAGCACTCATTTCTAGAATTCCATATTTTGCAAGCACAATGACAACACTACACAACATATATCTATAGTTTTAGATCTCTGTCACATTCCTAAATCTCATAGAAAATTGTAATCTTTCTAACCATAAACCTAGTTCACTTTTTATAGATTTTATAAACAATGTTTGAGTGTATTGTTCAAAATAGTTCAAAACTCCTATATTTACCACCTTTTACTATATTTGCAATTCTGAATCATTTATATTTTAATAATCATATTATATATATTAGCCCTAATTTGATATTACATTTTGGTGAAGCCACTTATTTATTTATACACGCAACCTATGTCTCCATTCATTGTCACTAGGGTTTCATATTTATCCAATTTGTTATTGGGTTTCACGGTATTGGGTTTTCTTTAAAAAAAAACCGCAAGTTGATATAACTTGGGTATAACAACAAAATCACAATTTTATCACAAATGGTTAAACTAAATTCAAAAATAAAAAGTCTTATTGTTCTTGACCACAATAATATGCCACATGACTATATTATGCATATATTGGATCATATTGTTGCCATAGATCTCATCCTAAATCCCAATTCCCCACAACCAAACCCACCCCCACACCCTACCCCCATCCTCACCCATACCTATGACACAACTCATTCCTCAACATGTTACACTCAATACTTCTCCAAAGAAGCAATATACCTATCTATCACATCCTTCTCACATGACTCTAAAAATACACCTTTAATACAATCTCATCAAGCTATTTCCACCCACTATCATAGATATGAAATAATCATGGGGTGCAAGATTTTATGGTACAAAGATCTTTTGCTTACCATCAATACTTTGGAAACTCCACAAAAAGTGTTTTGAATTATACAAAATGATCCAATAACTCATTGATAATAATTTTATCACCTTCACTAATGAACCATGTGCCCAAGAAATGCAGTTGTAAATGCCATGGTCTAGTCCCACTAGCACATACCCCATGTATGAAATTCCTCTTAAGTATCCCATACCCTTACTTGATAAGAATAATTTACCACATGTCAACGATGCCATTTCACTTCATGCATCAATGGATATTCCTAACCTCACAGAGATCCCTATGTTACATGATCTCCAATATAGACATTTCACTTCATGTTACACTCGTAGTTAGGAACATCCCTTAGTTGCATGATCCATAGTTCAATCGATACTTTTATTCCCAACTACATGAACATACACTATTTTTGATGATTCTAACCATCACATTAATCGAATTCACTAAATTCCTACAATAATATGGCCCACATACCTTTCATCATACTACTCAAGGATTAAAATACATTCACGATTTACAAGATACTTATGATTCCTATAAAATCATGTGTGTATTGCTGCACCCATTTCTTCCCAATATTACCTCTGCACATATGCCACAAAACAGCCAAAAACACATTACTCATGTTTTCCATCACCACATAGATAGATTAGGAAGCCTTGATACTCATCTAATTATTTCACATAACATGATTTCACCCATATTTATCTCATTTCTCCTTCTATCCCATGCTTGTCGAGAAAAGTATGTTCCCTAGTTGTAATATCTAGAAAAATCATGACACATGGTTGAGTGTGATCCACATAGGACATTAGTATCACATGGATTCCATGTTACTTGTGTTACTCATAACCTGTAGCTCTATGACAATACTATCTCAATATGATTGAGACTGGTTACTATATCTCATTTTATTACTTTTGAGATTTCGAAGACGATTTGATGTATACTCCCACCGCACATGACATAATCACCACACTAGTCAATACAAGTCCTCCATGTAATGTGTGTAATTACTGACACTCACTTGTACATAACTTCTTGCACACACATACACTTAGCACAATAACTACTCATTCAATATCTTCTCCCTAGTTCATGACTAAGAAGTTACGATATGTAGCACATTTCATAGGTATGATGTGATTGTAAAGGGAATAATTAACACCTAGGACTGAAGGGCTGACCCCATATCTTCCACCATTTAAATTCTATGCCATGGGGCCACTAGTATTGATTCTAGTTGGAAAATATTCTCATTCTCATTCTCCTATAGTGAAAATACAAAAACCATACATATTACAAAAATACAAAAACAAGATTTGCATGTGACTTGTTTAGTCATTTCCTAGACATAAGCCTTATGATGACTTGTATTTAATACTCTACATCTATCTCATCCTCTTGTACTTGATATTTATAGTGCAAATTAAGAGGTCAAAAATACCTTAAATTGATGTACACCAAACACTTTACATTTATTTTAGCCTAGTAACCTAGGGAAACTCATCATATTGGGGGCATGTCTACATTGGGAGAGTTTTACATAATGTGCTTAATTAGACCACACATTTGGCATTGCGTGAATTATTTCATCCTTCTACCCTAGGGAATACCTACCACATTGGGGGCATGCCTACACCAAGGGAATTTTACCGATTGAGATCACATCAATCATATCCTTACACAAAATTTCATTTTTGGTACACTACTACACTTGCCTATCTTACATTGCTTTATTTCTTATGATATGTGATACAATGTGTGTATCTAATCATCACAATTTTTATCTCTAGATATAGTATTATCATGCTCTATGATCACTTGCATTTATGGTTTAGTATTAGTATTTGCTTTTCATCATATTTATAGACTAGTTTATTATTCTTGTTCATGAGCTCCTATTTTGTCTATGTAGTCTTTTTATTATTCAATATAGCTATGTGTCATGATACTTCATCCAGACAAGTTTGGAAGCTCACCAAAAGTGCGCATAACCACCAGGTCCCTCTTTTTTTGTGATTAGTAATATGTTAGCATGAATGTTCATATTCATAACCATAACAACCATTTATTCATTAAAACACATCATAGCATGAAAATTCAACAACACACATAATAAGCAAATTACTCATAGATAATGAATATTAAGATTTGAATATCCATAAAAATATGTCTAGACACAATAACTTCAGAAATCCATAAACAATTATCCATTATAATCACCATTTATTACATAACATATAAGCTGATTATATCACAAACCATTACATCCATGTGTTGGACCATGCACGTCATCATACATAATCCATAGCAGCAATTAACCCACACTAACCCTTCACGCCTACGTGCAACTTCCTAAAAATAGGCATGCTTATCAATAGATTACATGATTTTTGCAACTTGTGCTAACAATAGATTGAACTATAAATAGCTCCATACTTTTATCTGATTTAATCCTATTATTAGCCTTCTCCATGCATTTTCCTTTTCCTTTCCCTGCATGCACTTTCTTACCGTTTTTATTGGTCTCCAAGTCATCTTGCATTAATCTATTTTTGGATCTTTTCTTGAGAAACAGTCCATCTCCTACTTTTATATTTCTAGCCACGGCTTGAAAAATCGACTAATTCCTTAATGTTTCCTAAACACACGTGGCCTTGTGGGCTATCTTGTTTCTTCACTATGCACACACCTCTATGTACTCTCCTCTTTTTACATTATGTGCTTGCATGCATGCCCTTGTGCACAACTCCTAGCTTCCATGCGTGGCTAGTACTTAGCCATTTCCTCGGACCAACATTACCCCACACTAGGGATATTAGCCATCCTTGACAATACTTGTACCATAGAATTTCCTCCAAATAATGAAAGAATTAAGAATATTAAGGAAATTACCCAATGAATAAAAGAATAACACTCTTCCACAGTGCGCACTTAATCAGTATTGTGGTGGCTGAAGTAGTTTTGGGAACTATGTGTTCAAGATATTCTCCGACTCTTCCCACACTTTAAGTTATTTAGTAGCCTGCATCTGGAACTGATCCGATAATATACGGTACTTTGTCAGGGGTCAATTTCTCATCATTCTCCTTTAGCTCCTGATTATTCTAGTAAGGCATAATGCCATTCCCTCCAAATCATCCATCTTGTGTACAACCAAGGGACACAACTCCTTAAGTCTTGATTCTATTATCCCTCTCACAACTTTAAGTAAATCCCTCTTACGTGTCACTTCAACCATGATATCTTCTTATCTAACCTTATTGTCCTTTTTAGCATCATGTGCTTGCTTTATTTTAGCCTCCTATCAAGTGGTGTGTGTGCCCTAAGGATGGGATTAAGGTCTTGACAGTTGTCAAATGCACATCCTTCTTTCTTTATGGCTTCCTTAATCATTATGTTCAATACCTCATATTCTACTATTTTACATGCTACCGCTTCTTTATTATTTTTCTCGTTGTGTATCCAAGTCTTCTTTGATGTCCCCGACACATACTTATTATCATGCATCATCATGCACACTAAGTATACTAAGTAGTGTAATTTTGATGGATACTCATCTTGGGAACTATTTACCGAGGTTGGGGCGCATGGTTGTAATGGAACTTATTATTCAAGTGGCATTATTATAGGAATACTTTGTTTGAGCCTCTAGACCACCTATTATTTATCCTTTTTATCTTCCAGCAAAACTCTTATCGTGTCCCCTTATCCAAGTTCTGCATGATGCCTTTACTAACATATTATTCAACACATTGTTGGCTTGTTTATCTATTAACTTTGTGGGGTTGATGGTCATGAGGACTATTCCTAGATCCTTTTTCATTTTCCTCTGGAATATGCCTCATTATTGATCTCAAACTAGGGATCCTCCATGTGGGTTTGCATGCCCCAAGAGAGCATATTTTTACTATAGATATTTTCCCTTTAAGGATCAATCAGTTCTTAGCCATATAAATCTTTTCTAAGACTTGTGCTCTAGAATCTTACGTGCAACACCTTTGTTTGACCATCAATGTAGCTCATTTGCGGTGCTCACATAATCTCCTCCTTCTTTCTTCTACCACAGGTGCCTTCCCTTGGGCATCTCACCGCTCGGTGTTTAGATATGTTTTCCCCCATCTCCACCTACAACATATAAACCTTCCTCGAGACATAACTCCACATATCCTTTCTCCTCTACTTCTCCCTCGGGGCCTCCATCACGCACATCATACAATTCCTCATTAATGTGGATAGTCTCATCTTTAGTCTCCTCCTCACTATGGGCAAAATCCTCACTTGTGCACGACCTATTCCATAAACATCTCTTCATTAATCTCCTCGGTGGTAACCAACCTTCACCTTCTCTTTCTTAGAGGGATTATCTTCTTTTCTAGGATTAGATAGGTTGGGGTGACTTTAGGTGACTTCTTGGTTGCCTCAGAATTCCCTATGCCATGGCTTTGTCCTCTATGCCCTCTCTGTAATTTCCTTCTACGAATGTGGTCTAATGTAGTATCTTATTCCTCTGCCTCTTCTTCCTTGTCATCCTTTTCCTTTTATTCATCTTCTCCTTCTTATTTTCGAGGGGGCTTTCTTATACATCCTCTTGGAAGTACCTTCGTATGCTTTCCCTTTGGTAGTTTCAAGAGGTGAAGTTCTATTCCATCAATATACTTCCCATTCTTCATTACGGGCCTTAACTATATGTAGAATATTGTTGCTTCCCATCCAATTACAAGATTTTTAGGATTAATATCCATGTTTTTTTATTCCATCACCTCCATATAGGACGATTTGGAGTGGTTTACATATGTTGTGCGTAAAGCGTGCTGTGGCAATCCAATTCCACCTTTTCAAAGCATCAAATACCAACTTCTAAACATCCTTTGATGAGGCCAGAATATGCCCGTTAAATGTACAATAAATGATCTCATCTTACTCTCCTTTTTATTAAGTTTGATTACATTTTGTGACTTTTATTTGATCTGATATGAGTTAGGATGTAATTGTCCAGTCTTTTGATTGATTGTGATTCTAATGTTTAAAAGATCTGAAATTCCTGACAAAGTGTGTTGGAAATTTAGTTTTGTAATAAAGCAGGTCGAAGAAATGAAGTATGTAGCGTTCAACATGTTTTTGGTAGCATCTATTCCAATACGGATTATAATGTAGCCAAATTAAGAACAACCAGATAAACTGCAATAAAATGAACTCCAAAAGAAAATAGATCTCCTTCTTCGTTCCCAAATAATGAATTACAATGTTTCCTAAATAGGAAAATAACTCCCAACTCGAGTTGCCAAGTAAACTCTAGCTAACTCTGACTAAATCTACTCTAGGTGGCGGAAATTACTATTTTTAGCAGTTTACTAGAACCTGCTATTCTTAGTAAGTTCACATGCTTATTCCTACGGGCACAGAAATTGCCACACATCTTCTACATCCCTAAATTAGAGGAATTTCCAACTTTCTAACTCAAAATGCAATTAATAGACTAAAATTAACTAATGCTCAAAAATAGGAAAAAACCAAACTATAACTTAAATCCTAATTTTCGGCCTCAAGATGGCGGATTTAGGGCCCGAAAACGTGTCAAAACTTGCCCCAATTGGTAGGGCTGGTTGCTGCTGCGTTCGTCTCATCAAAACACGTGGTTTCAAAAAAACGGACTCAAGCGGACGGACACCGGAGCTCAAGTTATGACCTTGTCAAGTTCCTGCTAATTCGGGCGCATCATTCTCCCCTGCTTGAAAAAAACGCAGCTCCTGCAAGTTGTCTTCTTCAAACTGCTTCCATTTATCTGCATCCAACTTCTGAATCTCTGACTCTGTGACCCAAGTATTGTCCTCTTGTTCCAGTCCTTTCCAATGTACCAAATATTTGTTGTATTTCCCATGTCGCGTGTCCATTGTTTTCTTATCTAGAATCTGATCCACTTCTTCTTTCTTCTTCACTGGAACTTGTTGCCGCCAATCTACTACTTCATCAGCATCATCCCTTTCTGCACCATCCCCATGAAAAGAATACAAATCTGAAACATTAAACACTGGAGAAATATCAAAATTCCCTGGCAATTCTACCTCATAAGCATTATCGTTTATTTTTTTCACGATTTTGCAGGGTCCAATCTTCTTGTACTTCAGCTTGTTATAGGTTCCTCTTGGAAACCTTTCCTTCCGCAGATATACCATAACCAACTCACCAATTGTAAATACCTTTCTCCGTCTGTGCACATCTGCTATTTCCTTATACTTATCATTACTATTTTGCAGCTTCTTCCGCACTTCTTCCTGCAATTGTTGTATATGTTCGGCAAATGCTTCTGCATCATCACTGACTCTGCCATCAACGGGTAGCTGTACCAAATCTAATACCCCATTTGGATTACTCCCATACACAATTGAAAATGGAGACTTTCCCGTGGATCTGTTTATGGAACTGTTATATGCAAACTCAGCTTGCGGTAATGCTAAGTCCCATTGTTTCGGCTTTTCCCCAACAATGCACCTTAACAGGTTTCCCAAACTCCTATTTACCACCTCTGTTTGCCCATCAGTCTGTGGATGATAAGCACTACTGAACTGTAGTTGAGTACCAAATTTCTTCCATAAAGTCCGCCAGAAGTGACTTAAGAACCTTGTGTCCCTATCTGAAGTAATGGTTTTTGGAACACCATGCAAACGAACAACTTCTCTGAAAAACAAATCTGCTACGCCTGTTGCATCGCTTGTTTTCTTGCAAGCAATAAAATGAACCATCTTAGAAAACCTATCAACAACCACAAAAATGGAATCATTACCTCGTTGTGTTTTTGGTAATCCCAAAACAAATTCCATACTCAGATCTGTCCATGACCCTTTAGGAACAGGCAACGGCATATACAACCCTGTATTCTGTGCATGGCCTTTCGAGACTTGGCAAATTCGACATCTCTCCACATATCTTACCACATCTCTTTTTAGCTTTGGCCAATAGTATTTGTCATTACCAAGTCTATCATCTTATCCTTACTAAAATGCCCAGCCAACCCTCCGCTATGCAACTCTTTCACTATATTTTCTCTCATAGACCCAACTGGAATACATAGTTGGCGTCCCTTGAATAGGTAGCCATCCTGTAAACTATACTCATCCAGGACATCTCCTACATTTTCTGACAATGGACTAATTAGTCTTTCAACAATATCCTTGAAATCAGAATCAGAAGAATACAAACCCTTTATTGCTTCAAAACCAACCACCTCATTTTCCATAGTGGTAAACAAAGTCACACGCCTACTCAATGCATCGCAACTTGATTTGTTTTCCGGATTTATGTTTTAGAGAAAAAGTATATCCCCGCAAAATGATACCCACTTTGCATGCCTACTATTCAACTTCTTTTGGGTATTCACATACTTCGAGGGCTATGTGGTCTCGTAAATAACACAAACTCCTTAGGCACTAAGTAATGCCTCCAATGCCTTAATGCTTCATACAATTGCATAAAATTCCACATCATAAGTAGAGTAGTTCTTTCTTACCTCATTTAGTTTATCACTAAAGAAAGCTACTCGGCTTTCCTCCTTGACTTAGAACAACTCCAATACCCACATGTGAGGTGTCACAATCAACCTCGAACACTTTATCAAAATCAGTAGTGCCAAAATAGGTGCCTCTATCACCTTCTTCTTCAAGAATTGAAAACTATCCTCACTGCCTTTGTCCACAAAAACTCCCTTCCTTTTGTGCAATCTGTGATAGGTGCTACAATCTTTGCTGAAATTTTTAATAAATTTTCGCAAAATGTTGCTAGACCATGAAAGCTCCTTACCTCTGTTATACTCGTGGAGTGGGCCATTCAATAATTGCCTTTATCTTTTCGAGTCCATCGTACCCCACCCTTTGAAATAATAAAGCCCAAGAATACCAAGCTCTCTTGCATAAATGTGCACTTCTTCATATTTGCATAGAGTTTCTCTTTCCTTAACACTTCAAATACCAATCTTAGATGCCTCAAATGTTCTTCTTTAGTTTTACTAAAGATCAAGATATCATCAAAATAAACCACAACAAACTTACCATTATACTCCCGTAGACGGTGTTCATCAATCTCATAAAAGTACTAGGTGCATTGGATAACCCGAATGGCATCACCAACCACTCATATAATCCATTTCTGTCTTGAATGTGTTTTCCACTCATCTCCTTCTCTGATCCGAATCTGATGATAACCACTTCGAAGATCAATCTTGGTGAAATAATTAGATCCAGCAAGCACATCCATCATATCATCAAGGCGAGGTATTGGGAACCGATACTTGATTGTAATTTTATTGATGATCGCTCTCGCTATCCGTGCACATTCTCTATGTTCCATCCTTCTTTGGTGTTAATAAAGCTGGTGTTGCACACGGACTCATGCTCTCCCTTACGACCCCCTTTCGCACGAGCTCTGCCACTTGCCTATTCAACTCTGCATGCAATGTCGGGCTCATCCTATAAGCCGCTTGATTTGGGAGTGAAGACCCTGGAATCAAATCCATGTGGTGTTGAATATCTCTTTTGGGTGGTAATCCATCTGGTAGCTCATCAGGAATAACATCTGAAAATTCTTCTATTAATTCTGATGTTTCTATTGGTATTTGAGCACTTACAAGTTCATCCTTATTTGCAACTAGTGCATAACAGAAACCGGTTGCCTTTGCCTCCTTCACAAATTCCTTTGCAGAAAGCATATTTTCAGCCTTCCCCTCTTCTTTAAGAGGTATCAAAACTATTTTTGTGCCATCCTTCCAGAAAGTATAAGTATTTTTTCCCCATCATGAATAACTTTTCTATCAAATTGCCATGGTCTTCCTAGTAGTATATGACATGCATCCATAGGAATAACATCACACCAAATCTCATCCTTATAACTGTTCCCAATAGAAAATCTTATTAAACATCTCTTATCAACAGTAACTTCATTACCCTTCTTAAACCATGCAATACGATAAGGGTTAGGATTCTTCTCACAATGCGGAGACCCAAATGCTTACGAGAAATGAAGTATGTAGTGTTCAACATGTTTTCGGTAGCATCTATTCCAATACGGATTAGTTCCATAACTTCCAAGCTAGTTCCAACACTCCATTACACATTTATCATCTAGTTTTGGAAATTTTGGACTTAGTTCGGAACTCCAATATTTAGTTCCAAAATTTTGAGGACTTAGTTACGGAACTCTTGAGTACTGACTCCGGAACTCTCATGGTTTTGATCTTTAACAATTTCCTATGGTTCTGGAACTTCTCTGAAGTTCTAGAACCGATGGAATTTTATCTATTCTAACCACATTCGATGATTTAGCATCAACGACCCTTTCAATCAGGAAAGGATGAGAATATTTTGATCACGAGATCCGAGTGGTTAGTTATCTTACGGTGTGCCTAATCAGCCACAATCTGAGTCAGCATCTATTCTGGGCACGATTTGATTTCATCAGAATCGTAGAGACAAATATGATTGTAAATGTATATATAAGTAGACTTGCAGTAGATAAATAGAGGAGAACAAAGAAGAATATATATATATATATATATATATATAGATATAGAATAAGTAATATAGATCAAAGTACACAAATCTAGTATGTTTTGTAATACCGAATGTTTTATCAATAAATAGCCATTCCTGTTTGAGAGAATTCTAAGTTGTTAAATCTTGATTCAAGGAGGAGCAAGGGCCCACTCCCCCAAGGACCAAGATATTCATCTATTTGGTATTTATATTTCCTAAGAAAATAGTTTAGATCTATTAATTCTGTATCACTTTTAATTCTTCTAGTTAAACTCTATTGTATACTCGTTCTTGTAGGTGTCTAGATAGATTCTTATTCTTCTTGCAACCATTTTTAAGCACTCTAAGTTGTGTGTTTATTTCCCAAAATAAAGTGTATTTCCTTTTAGCAAAGCTTTCAGTGTGTTTCCTTTCATTGAAGTTTTCATAGTATGATTTAAGTAAGGTTTTTACCAAGAAGTCCTTAAGACATTGAAAATATCCCCTAGAAAATACAAAAATAACTACAGTCAACTACTAGATTGATAGGATTATTCTTGTTGCATATAGCTTTAGACACACCCCTGGTTTGAATATGACATCAACAGGAAGTTGATTAAATGAAGGGAATAATGAAACCCGCCATTTTTGGTGTCATTATTGGGGAAACACTAGTTGGAATTTTCTAATTAGGTGTTAACAAGAGAAACAATCATAAATCTAGTAGTTGAAGGATCTTCCCTACTATATCATAAAATTTATGAGTAGACCAAGAGAATCAAAGGGTAAATTCCTCCCAAAAACATCTTCACAAGATTTCATAACATCCTCTAGTCCAAATAAGCAAGTTGATCAAGAATTGAAGGCATTATCATCCCCTGTTTTATAAGAAACATAATTACCACCTTTGGAATTCTTAGATCAGTCACCTGAAGGAAGTAGAACTTTTAGGACAAGTATTATTTCTCAAGATCCATTTAGGGTGAGTTTTGATTCTCAATTGAGTAGTCAACCTCCTACTCCTGATTTTTCACCTTCCCCAAGGCATACCACATACCACATTGATTGGGAGAAAAATTCAAAAATATTTTAAAAATGGCACGAGAACCTGATAGGACCTTTACTTATCCAATCCAATTGGATGATGATGATACACCAATGAAAAATATCTCACCTACACATTTACCCACATTTAGAGGGATGTCATCTGAAGACCTTGACCAATTTCTGTTTGAGTTCAAGGTACTATGTCAGACCTATGACTACAAAACAGATAATAAAAAACTCAAGTTGTTTCCATCCACTCTGAAGGATGTAGAAATGAGGTGGTTCATGGGATTAGCATCCAAATCTATTACCACTTGGGCACAAATGGAAACTACCTTCCTAGACAAATACCAGGATTATTGTAGAGGGAGAAATAGGAAGGAAGAATTCTTCAAAATCAAGCAGGAGGAGGATGAAAATATAGAAGACTATTTAGACAGATTCCTCTTTGTGAGCAAAAGGTGTGGATTTGTACTTCAAGAGGAGTTAAGTAAAACCATTTTTCTTAAGGGTTTGGATGATGAATCTAGGGAATCCCTTAACTTGATAGGAGGTGGAGACATTGATCAATTAAGGATGAATGAAATTAAGGAGATTTGTAGAAGCTATTCCAGAACAAGGGGTGGACCTAGAAAAGGAAATTCGGTGAAAATTCTTAATCCAAATATGAACAAACTAATGGATGAGTTAGAAAACTTTAAAATAGACATTTTAGTTCAATTAACCTCTATTATGGATGGATTACAAGCTAAAGCAAATTCCAAAACTGAACCATTGGCTATGTATTGTCCTAGATGCAGGAAGAAGCATACAATATGAGACTGTCCTTTAGATAAAATGGAAGTGTGTATTATCTGTGAATCTAAAGACCATGATATTGATGCTTGTTCTCTACTCCCAGTCATAAAGAATTATCTTAAACAAACCAATACATCATCCACAACATAAGAATTGAATTTTGTTAAGAGACAACATCACCAAGGGTAGTTTATGCCAATATCAGTTCCTAATCTATGGATGATTCCATGGAATGCTCAGGCAGTGAAAAATTGGGAGAACCACCTTGGGTACCTCAACCAAAATGGAACCCTTAGGATTGGGCAAGTCAAGCTTGGTATGCTCAGGGACATCAACAACCATGGGCTGGTCAAGGAAGTCCTTATGCTTGGTCATAACCTAGATGGAACCCTAGTAATTATGCTCAAGGAAAAACATATCCAAATAAGAATTAACATGCTATCATGGGATCCCCCGCATTTAATTCACAAACTAAGAATATAGTTCAAACGGAAATACTAGCACAACCAGTAGAAAATTTAAGAAATAAACAAACAACTCCTGTTTATGTAGATGAACCGGAAAAATCGGTTGATCTAAATGCCATGGATTGTAAGGATATTCAAACTAGATTCGGAAAAATAATTAGCAGATCCACTGTTATAATCACTTTGAAATGGTAGAAGAGAATGAAACTCCTAAAGTACAGTTGTTCCAAAAGAGAATATAAAAAAGAAGAAAAGGAGCTAGATAGCGACACTACTGAGACTCCATTTCTAGAGATATTTAAAGAAGCTCTAGAAACTAAGGAGTCTGAATTGGTATAGGAACTAAGGAAATTGAATATTGAAATACCAATGTTATAAGCAATTAAGGATATTCTATAATTAAACAAATTAATCAAAATGTTATGTTTGAAAAATACTGGAAGGAAGAAACAGTACCCCAAGACTATCAAAGTAGATGGGAAACTTGCTGATTTATTAGCAGGAAAACTTTTACTTCCCAAATACGGAGATCCTGGAAGTCTGTTATTTCTGTCTCTATAGGGAATAAGGATATACATAACATTTTAGTAGATTTGGGAGCGGCTATAAATGTAATGATAGTGGACACTTTGAAAACATTACCATTAATGAGTATACAACCTACTAATACCATAGTGTAGATGAGACCGATGCCTGTAGCAAAACTAGAAGGGGTTATTGAGATGTGGCGATTTATGGCGGAGTCATGGGAATATCCAGTTGACTTCTTATACCGCATCCAAAAGGTAAAACATTAGGTTATCCCATTATTTTGGGTATACTATGGTAATAGGACTATCTCGAATGGTAAGAAGCGTAAGAAAATTTCCTTATATCCATACGCACGACCTTTTATTAACAATCAAGAACAATTGTGGGTTGATTCTCCTAATACTAATAATGTCTTCTTTGGCTATGATCAAATTGTAGGATCACATAGGAGAAGTAGAAGAGATGATTAATCCACCATTGAATGAGTACCAGTTGTCCTCGAAGCAATCGAAATAGTTCCGGAACCTACGAACTTTGTTTCGAACCACCACATTTAGTTATGGAACCACCACATTTAGTTCCGGAATCATGGAAATAGCGGTTCTTTGTGATTGAAAATAATTTCACTCTAGAGGAACAAGATTTCTTGTGGGGAGAGGAAGAATTAGTAGCTTCAGTTTCAAATACATCAGGGAATGGTGAAGAATTTATGGAAAGTAGCAGTGACAAAGAGTTTGACCTACAAAGAGATAAGTATCATAATTCTCATTACTGTCTTTTTCCAAAGATTCTATCTCAAGGAACTTTTGGAGATGTTGCTACATATCATATGTTGTTACCACATGCATGTCCACTAAATACTTTAATGGAACCCTTTCAACAAATCAGTTCATCACACATTGGAACCAAGCATGTTGAGATTCAACCGGGTAAAATTTTGAACATTAATAACTAGTTGAAGGATGATGAAGAAGCTAAATTGTTTGATGTTCTAAAAAATCATACTAAATATTTTTCTTGGGATTAAAAAGACATGAAGGGAATTCACCCAAGTATCTGCACTCATCACATCTATACT
This sequence comes from Taxus wallichiana var. yunnanensis, assembly GCA_018340775.1. Lineage (NCBI taxonomy): Eukaryota > Viridiplantae > Streptophyta > Pinopsida > Cupressales > Taxaceae > Taxus > Taxus wallichiana. The sequence goes on along the minus strand of CM031241.1, from coordinate 580,462,564 downwards.
AAAAATGTTAAACCAGTTAGGAAGCCTCAGAGAAGGATTAACCTAGCCTTAAGGGATATAGTCAAACAAGAAATTGAAAAACTATTACAAGTAGGTTTTATCTACCCTATCTCAAATAGTTAGTGGGTATCTCCTCTTGTAATTGTTCCGAAAAATAATGGAAAATGGAGAATATGTGTTGACTATAGGGAATTGAACAAAGCCACAATGAGAGATTATTTTCCCTTACCATTCATAGATCAAGTCCTAGACAACCTTTCAGGTAAATAGTACTTTTCCTTCTTGGATGGATTTAGTGGATACAATCAAATCAAAGTTATTGCTAAAGATTAGGAAAAATTACATTTACATGTCCATGGGGTGGGGTACCTTTGCCTATAGGGTGTTACCATTTGGCTTATGCAATGCTCCTATAACTTTCTAGAGAGTTGTACTTGCAATCTTTGTTGATCTAACAAATGATTGTGTTGAGGTATATATGGATGACTTCATTGTACATGGAGATACATTTGATGATGCTTTGAGAAATTTGGACAGAGTGTTAACAAGATGTGAACAACACAATTTGTCTCTTAGTGATGAAAAGTGTTTAATGATGGTTGATGAGGGGATTGTATTAGGACACCATATTTCAAAAAGAGGAATTCAGGTTGATAAAAACAAAATTAGGATCATTTCAGATTTACCTATTCCTTAGACCCCCATAGATATCAAGTCATTTTTAGGACATGTTGGGTACTATAGGTGCTTTATCAAAGATTTTAGTAAAATTTCTGCCCCCATGTTTAATTTGCTAACCAAGGACTGTGAATTTCTTTGGGATGAAAAGTGTCAACATGCTTTTGAAGAAATTAAAGAAAATTTAATCACTGCCCCAATATTGAGAGGACCTAATTGGGAAAATCCATTTCATATCCAAACAAATGCCTCAAATAATTCCATTGGTGCAGTTTTGGGACAGAAAGATGAAGAAGGAAAAATGTATGCTATTTATTATCTTAGTAAAAATCTTACTCCCACTGAAAATAATTACACCACCACTGAAAAATAATTTCTTGTTGTGATTTATGCAATCAATAAATTTAGACATTACATTATAGGGTACAAAATATTTGTACACACAGATCATTCAACAATTAAATATTTAATGAACAAACCAGTGGTTGGAGGAAGAATAATTAGATGGTTATTACTTTTACAAGAATTTGATATTACTATTGTGGACAATCCAGGTAAATCTAATGTGGTAGCTGATTTTTTGTCAAGACTAACCACTACAGGGGAGCAAGATCAAGTCAAGGATAACTTTCCAGATGAACAACTGTTTTCTATTTCAGCAATTACACCATGGTTTGCTGATATGGCAAATTATCTTGCAACAAGGAAGTTTCCTCCTTCTTTCACTAAGAAACAAATAAAGAAGTTAATCAAAACCAGTGCACAATTCAAATGGTTAAATGGAATGCTATTTAAATGTGGTCCTGATTTGGTTTTACGCAGGTGTGTAAGAGAAGATGAAATCTTTGACATCCTCAGAGCATGTCATGATGAACCAAGTGGAGGACACTATTCAAGTGAAAAGAACAACTCATAAGATACTTGGCATTGGTTATTATTGGCCATCTTTGTACAAGGATGTGAAGAGATATATCAAGCGGTGTGATCCTTGTCAAAGGATGGGACAACAAACTTTCACCAATGAAATGCCTCTTCAACCTCAAATAGTGATTAAACCATTTGAGAGATGGGGATTGGATTTTTGGTCCCTTTAATCCTCCTTCACAAAGAAAGGAATATATTCTTGTGTGTACTGACTATGTGACAAAATGGGTAGAAGTGCAGGCATTGACAAATGTCACTAAAGAAGTAGTTGCTGATTTCCTTTGGCACAAAATTATGGTAAAGTTTGGAGCACCAAGGAGCATAGTTTCAGATCAGGGACCACAATTTATGTCTAATATGATCCAAGCTTTCACAATGTATTACCAAATCAATCATAGGAAGTCATCTCCTTATCACCCACAATCAAATGGACAAGCTGAAGTAACAAACAGAGAATTAGAAAACATCCTTACCAAAATAGTTGAAGTTGGGAGAAAAGATTGGGTAAAGAGACTACCTAAAGCTATCGGGCTTATAATACAACTTGGAAAACTACAACAAGGTTTTCACCATATGAGTTAGTCTATGGGGAAAATCCCTTATTGCCCATTGAGTTTGAACTACAGACATTGAGGACAACAGTTAAGGTGGGTATTGAGTTGGATGCAACTCAAAAGGAAAGAATCCTTCAACTCAATGAATTGGATGAATTGAGGATGGAAGAACTTTAGTAGATAGAGATAATCCAAGATCAAAGGAAGAAATGGCATGACGCACGTATCAAGAAAAAGAAATTCAAAGTAGAGACCGGGTATTTGTTATATTCTAAGTATCGACAATTCAAGGAAAATGGAGAACCAGGATGGTTATGACCCTATCAGATTGAGTAGATATTCGACAATGTATCTATTCGATTACTTCTCATTGATGGTAGTAGAAGAACACTCTTGGTCAATGGACATAGGCTAAATCTCTATAGGAAGCCTCCTATTAAGGATGAATTCTTGAGGAAGATTGCAGCGAGACAAATAATTTGATCATATGGAAGAATCAGTTCTTCCAAAATGATCAAATAAGCTGGATGATAGATCCGAGAATAAAAAGGAAGAAAATGAAAATCGAGTAAATGGCATTTTCTTCCCCCGCAAAAAAATAAAATATAAAAAATAAAAATATAAAAAATTTCTCTCAGAGGTCAATTGAAAACCAACAATGGCGGTTGATCTCCTCATATGGCTAATTCAAATAAAAGGGAATTCTTTGGAATTCCAGTTGTCTTTTCTAACCTTTTTTGTTCCACTTGTAGGAATGATGAGTCATCATAACGAAAGGATTACATCATCAAGGACGGTAATTATATATTTTAACTTATTTAGGGTTAGATTAAAAGTTTGCATGTGTGATTAGACTTGATTTAAAAGTTGGTATGATGAGTCATCTATTTATACATTATGATTAAAAGTGAGTAATCATGAAGATGATTTGGATGGAATAAGTGGCGGCATAGTTATCATGAGTAATCATTAGTGAAAAATCAAATGAAATAGTTACAGAGAAATTTTGAGGAGAAGCGGTGAATTAGGCTTGTGTTCGTAGCTAAGAAGCAGAGGTTTCATAGCTAAAAACGGTGATTCCACAGATAAAATCGTCGGTTCCATGCTAAGCAAGAAACCTTGGAGCCAATTTGCACAGAATCAAAGGAAACAAAATTTGAGTTGATATGGGGATTAAAAAGAAATCAGAACCAGAGGATGATTCCCAGCTACTCATGAGATGAAGAAGTGGCATCTATCTTTGAGTATGGATGATGGCTAGAGTTCTTGAGAAAGTTTTCAAAGTATAACAACGAATTAGTAAGAGAATTCATCATAAACCTAGAGAAATCCAGGACAAAGGTTAGAAATATTTTTATTCCTTTTTCTGTGAATACAATAAGTAATGTGTCTAGGGTGCCAATTGTGCATGTCCCACATCCTGCCAAAGGGACCTTGAAAGAACTAGTTGAAACCCTACTACAAGAAGGGGAAACTGCACCCTAATAAATTTACCACACAAATAAAATCATAAAAGGGGTTAGAAGGTCCATTTTTCCCAAACCTTTTGATAGGGTAGCATTTTGGATAGTGAAGTATTTAACTTGTGATGGTCAATTTACGTCCGTAGGAAAAGAAGTTCTGAAGATGCTCATATATCTAAGATATGGAGCCACAAAACTAGAATACACAATAAACCTTCTAGGGTTTCTTTTGGATTCTATTCGGACCATGGTCCAAAGGTATTCCTGGGGTGTTGGGATAATCAAACATCATTGGTTAGTTCATTTGGTATGCCAACACAATTTTCTATCAAAGAAAAATGGAGAAGAAATTTGGTAAAATTTTCTTGGAAAGTTTAAGAAAAACCCTGATATTATCAAGAGGACAATACGAGCTCCATTTTATCCTTCAAATAATTTAGAAATTGATGCCCCTGTAGAAGAACAAAAGGAAGTGGGAAGAGAGAATATACCAAAAAGAAGAAGATCTATGAGAAAGATCAAAACAGTAGAACCTTCTGTGCCTTTGAAGGAAATTACTTCTTCTGCAAAGCAACTACAAGGGAGCTAATATCTATCTCTGACGGTGATAGTTCACCCGTGCAAGAGCAAGAAACAAAAGTAAGAAGAAGCTCTAGAAGGAAATCCACCGCTGGGCATGTTGAAATTCCCCAAAGAAGGAAAATTCATAAGAGGTCAAGGGAAACCCTAGAGGGAAGGAGTGAACAGGAAAAGATGGAAAAAGAAGCTGTTGATATTTTGGGTAGCATGGCCATGACTCCTCCTGAACCAAGCCAAGTTGAGATGGACAAAGGAGATGAGAGACTTGAGGAGCAGGATTTTCAAGAATTGGTTGAACCATCAACATTATCACATGAAGAAGAAGAGTTGGCATCTTGGAGACGAAAAGGTAAATTTCCTTTGATAGAAGAAGAATGCTCAACTCCCCAAGAAATTTAGAGGAAGAAGAAAAACATCAGGTTAAACAGGCTCTGTTCTTGTCTAGAGTAGAGCTCATTATCAGGGAAAAGGATGAGGAATTGGATTTCCTCAAACTCAAATTAGAACAGAGGGAAATGCTCATTGGAGAGCTAACAACTCAGCTTGTAGTTAGGACTGAGGAATTATTAGTAATTAAAAAAATTGATAGAGAAAGAGGAAGAATGTCAAACTTCCAGAAAATAGAATGTTGTGTCCACAGTCTCTGCACAGACTGAGTTAACTTATTTTCCACTCAAACAACTATGGAATGACATAAGCTAAAACATCCAATGAATATTTGAAGACCAAGATGGAAGAATAAAATAAGGTAAGAAAAGAGTGGGAAGAAAAATTTTATAAGGAAGAAGGAGACAAATATAAATGTCTTGCAAAAATATAGATGGTCTGCATTATGAGTGAAAAATTGCTTTCCTACAGGAGGCCCTCTCTTGCATATAGTGTGTTTTTGGAAGAACAATTCATTTACTGGAAGCTGCCAAGGATTGCATGTGGACTTCCACATGAACTAAAAGATGAATCTAAAATCATGAAAGCTTATTCTTTATTCAGTCGTGAGCGAAAAATCTTCTGTGTGAATTCTATCTTTGTAATCTGATGCTAGAAAAAAACAGGATTTATGATCAATCTGTATGTGGGGAAAGTCAGCTCAATGCATTTGTCTCTATTATGCAAAATCAGATTGCATGGAAGGAAAGGGATTCTGAGTTTTTATTGAAAGCTAGCTCAACTGGTCTCTGCATGAGGGCTCACTATGGTAAACCTTCTGCCTTCTTCATACATTTTAGAACTCATGCCTTTGATGAACGATTCAAGATACATTATTTTTCTAGCTTACAAAAAGTATTGATACCTTTACCTCCTATGAGGAGGAGAAGTTTGAAGATATTTATGAGGGATGCTTGAAAAGGTGGGAACTTCTTACAGTTTCCTTGAGAAGAAGGGAAGTAATATCCCCTACAAATCTGATCTGGAGTTTAGAAAGAGCAAAATCTTTATGCACAATAATTCCTCATATCAATGAGACCTACAGGCACATATGGATGGGAATGTGAACAAGGCCCCCTCTACTTCTCACCCCCATGTCTCCTTGGAAAAACAGAGAACCTCAAGATCCTACTCAATTTGAAGAGTGGCAGAGGAAAATAGAAGTAGGAGCAGGGTATAATACCTCTAAGTTTAAGCATTGGAAGATCCAGTTTCAGCCATTTGATCTGAGCAATCAAATGGAATGCAGAACATATAACCCCAATTTTTAAGAATAAATTTTATAAAGGGACTTACAAACAAGTAAGTACAGGGAAATGATGAGGCTAGAATATGCCCGTTAAATGTACAATAAATGATCTCATATTACTCTCATTTTTATTAAGTTTGATTGCATTTTGTGACTTTTATTTGATTTGATATGAGTTAGGATGTAATTTTCCATCTTTTGATTGATTGTGATTCTAACATTTAAAAGCTTTGAAATTCCTGACGAAGTGTGTTGGAAATTCAATTTTGTAATAAAGCAGGTCCAATCGGTCGAAGAAATGAAGTATGTAGTGTTCAACATGTTTTTGGTAGCATCTATTCCAATACGGCTTAGTTCCGGAACTTCCAAGCTAGTTCTGGAACTCCATTACACATCATCTAGTTCCGAGAACTCCGTATTTAGTTCCAAAATTTTCAGACTTAGTTCGAACTCTTGAGTATAGCTTCGGAACTCTCACGGTTTTGATCTTTAATGATTTCCTATGGTTCTGGAACTTCTCTGAAGTTCCAGAACCGATGGAATTTTATCTATTCTAACCACATCCAGTGATTTAGCATCAATGACCCTTTCAATCAGGAAAGGATGAGAAGATTTCCAATCGCAGATCCAGGGATAGTTATCTTACAACTATTTGATCAGCCACAATCCAAGTCAACATCTATTCTGGGCACGATTTGATTTCATCAGAATCGTAGAGACAACTATGATTGTAAATGTATATATAAGTAGACCTGCAGTAGATAAATAGAGGAGAACATAGAAGATAGATATAGATATAGAATAAGTAATACAGATCGAAGTACACAAATCTAGTATGTTTTGTAATACCGAATGTTTTATCAATAAATAGCCATTCCTGTTTGAGAGAATTCTAAGTTGTTAAATCCTGATTCAAGGAGGAACAAGGGCCCACTCCCCAAGGACCAAGATATTCATCTATTTGGTATTTATATTTCCTAAGCAAATAGTTTAGATTTGTTAATTCTGTATCACTTTTAATTCTTCTAGTTAAAATCTATTGTATACTCATTCCTGCAGGTGTCTAGATAGATTCTTATTCTTCTTGCAACCATTTTTAAGCACTCTAAGTTGTGTGTTTATTTCCAAAAGCAAGTGTGTTTATTTCCATTCTGCAAAGTGTGTTTCCTTTCAGAAAAGTTTTCATAGTATGATTTAAATAAGTTTTTACCAAGAAGTCCTTAAGACATTGAAAATATCCCCCAGAAAATACAAAAATAACTACAGTCAACTACTAGATTGATAGGATTATTCTTGTTGCATATAACTTTAGACACACCCCTGGTTTGAATATGACATCAACAGGAAGTTGATTAAATTAAGGGAATAACAACACCCATTATCCTTAATGTTTTTCATAGATGCCTAAAACTACTTGGTAGTGAATATGAAGGAAATTTGCACCATGGGCCCTTCTCCCCATTTCTCGGTAGATACCTTCCCAAATAGAAGTCTTTGATGCACTAAAATTTTTGCCTTACTATAAAGTATGGTGGGCAACTCCCTAGTACACACCACTCATTCTCGAAATGATTTACACATTCATCTATACCATTTATGCACCTGAAGTTTATATGCATTGCTTATGGCTCTGTCATAAGTATATTCGTAAACCTTTGCGTGGGGGACTTTTCTCTCTACCGGGTATACCCACACTTTGTCCTTAGGTCCATCTAGAACCCCTAACTACCGAGAAAATATTAATAACAAGATGTCGTCCTAGATTATGTTTTCACCTTTGATTACCTAAACCTTTTCTTCTTCAATAATGCCTTCTATAATGAAGGCAACAATGTTGTACATGGTCTTTTAAACCATCTTGCCCACTATATGCAACCATTTATTATTCACTTATGTCCATATTTCTTATACATCCAACTTGTAACTTATGAGGAGCTTTTCAAATCTTATGCATGTGTCATTAATGGATGTGATGTCCATTGATAATTGAATTTATTTGCCATATCTTTTAATCCATCAACATTATCATCTAATTCTTGTTCAATTTCCGCACTTGAACTATGCAAAACTGTTACCCATCCAATCAATTGCACGGTGATGCACATTATTCTCCAAAAAAATAGAAAAATTCCTCATGCACACTTGACATGACCTTTGGTATAGTTGTTCGGGCTTGTCAAAGAAGGGAAATTCATACAATTGGAGAACTCCAACACTCTCTAATTCCTTCTTCATTGTGTCATCATATACCAGTTTCCTACCTTATTCCTCCGGTCCAACTCTTTCATCACATACTTGTTTATTTCCCTCTCATATGGCTCTAAGTGATGGTTATAATATCTTATCTTGCACTTTGTTAAGTGCGTATCCCATGGCTACTCTACTACAACCTTGCCATGGTATTGCATCTCAGAGAACCATTCCTCTAGCACATCATCGATGGATGGCTTCTTTTTTCCCTTACACCTTCCTTTGGGTGATTTTGTAATAGTGAATGCTTTCTTTGGTACCATTATTTCTACTCTTTCATAGCCTTGACCTCAAAAACTTATCAAACCCTAAAATATCATAAATCACATGCCTAAATATGAAAAAAATTACTAAAATCTTGAGATTCGACGTTGTGTGTCAACCTTGCAATTAGTTTCTCTTGTTTGACTTTCTACTCTAGTACGTAATCCGTAAACATGTGCCATAATTATGCAACTTTGAGCTATGTGAATTCCAATTTTATCTAAAACCCTATCTATGTGAATTCAAACCTCAAACCCTAATATTTGTGTATCTCCTACCTCCACACCTTCTCCTTGGGGATAATTTTAGTGGTGAATATTCATAATATGGCGAAAATTTCATTTTAGGAAAATTTGAAAAGGCAATTTTTTCAGAGTAGGTCAGTGTCTTGTTCGCCTAAAATTTACAATATATTTTGTTTTTGGGGTCGGCTTTGCCTACATTTGAAAACATCTCCTATAAAAACCTAGGTGATTCGCGGGTAGTATACTACCACCAGGCACCATACTACCACCAGTACTTACCAACATCATTTTCTAAAGACACGAATTATTAAATTTGCTGACGCTGACAAAGGGGTTGGCTATAATGCGCGACAAGAATATTTTTGATGCGAAACTCATTTAATTTTCTGATGCATGACAAGGAGGTATTTCAGATGTGTGACTTAGTGAATTTGTTTGACGCGTGACTCCGTTTTATGTGACGCGTGACTTGTTTTTCTCTAACGCGTGACTCGTTTTCCTCTAACGCGACTTCGGTTTCCTCTGATGCGTGACTTAGTGTTATACCTAACACGTGACCCAATTTTATATGATGTTTGAATTGATTCTTTTCTTTGACACATGACTCAGTTCAGAATAATGGAAGGTGCTAGTCCTCAGAATGTGAAGACCCAAAAAGTAACTAAGAAATCTCATAAGTCCATGTTCAAGTATTTTGGAAACTCTGCTAATACAGATAGCACAACTACCAAGTAACCATATAGCTACCACCAAAAAGAATCAGAATATTGATTGTGTGGAAGGTAATATCGAGGTGGACATGCATTCTACACAAGTATCAACCAAATGACACCTATGATGATACCATGCCAGATCTTGAAGATATACTGTTGAGATGCTAGATCCTGAAGATATTCTTCCTATTGGGGTGCAACCAGGAGTGCATCAAGATATCGCACATACAAATACTCAACAAAATGGAACACAAAAATCAATTTCAAATTTGGTTCACGAAAGAGGAAACTAGGTGATTGTGATATTGCTCAAAATTCTACTCAAAAAAGTAAAACATTGAAAATGAACAAGAATATGTGGACCATTGGGAGGACATATAAGTTTGATTGGGCTACCAAATTTCATTTATCAAACCTGTACAACCATCTAATTCAGAAGAGATCCCATCTGAATGTACATGTACAATATGTACATGGAAATTAGGAAAGCAACAAAAATGCAAATGAAGTTGGACACTATAGAAAAACACTATGGAAAACAATATTTGACTGTAATAGGGGCGGATGGCCAGAAAATCAAAACACATAGGTGGAAAAATGAAAAATAATGCATGCATGTTAAATACACAATGGATTATGAAGCGGAGTAGAAAAATGCAAACATCTCATGGAAAAGGGAGGAACGATCACATCGTAAATTGGTAAGATGAATCAAACAAATCTACATGCAAAAATCATACAATTCTCTACTTTATTTCACATACTAAAGAAAGGAAGACCGATTTTGGATTTCCTCGATTTCAAAGTTTTGTATCAATATAATGGAGTGCCCAACGTACCTCAGTCTCATTGGTTTGAAAGTAGTGCATGGGAAATGGAAAAATGCCTTTCGATGATAGAGAAGGAAGATTTGAAAGAGAATGTGAAAAAATCAAAGTTTATCTCTCTTTTAATTGATGAAGTGACAATAGTTGACAACACTGCATGGGTATGTATCCACATCTATACTTTAGAAAATCATATAAGGACACCTCATCTGTTGGGTGTTATGAAAATGGTTGAAAACTATAATGCCAAAAACCTACATAAAATAGTTGTTTCTCATTTGAAAGATATTGCTGGAATGAATGATTATGAAATTGCTACGAAGTTGGTATGCATCGGAGAAGATGGTGCATCTGTCATGTAGGGTCACCGAACAGGGATGTGTGTTAGATTACAAACAATAGTGGCCCCATATATGCTATCAATTCACTTGTATGGCTCACAAAATGAATTTAGCATATAAAATGGTAACAACTACGAAAATGTTGCTAAAGTAGAATACCTTATAAGAGAACTTCATGCCTATATGGAAAGCAACCCAAAGTGATTTCTTGAGTTCTAGAAATTTGTAATTGGAATTATAGATGGAAAAAACTTCTGAAGGATGTTGAGATGAGATGGATCTCTTTGTATGAACTTGCATGCAGAGTTCATGAGGAGTATCCTTTGTTGGTTGGTTTCATGCAAAAATATCATCATGAAGTTGATATGGTGAGGGACTTGTTATTCCGTTTAATTGATTTGGAGACATTGCTTATATTGGTTGGTATTCTTCCATGTTGCAAGAGATCAATGCACGATGAAGCATACACATGGGAGATTAATCTATATTGTGGATTTTATACGGATGAGAAAAATGGTATGTCAAAGTCTTGATGTCTTGTACTATTCCCAAGATAGTTTTGATACACCTATTTTTGAGAATTGGAAATCTTTGTTAGATCTTAAAAATCCCAGTAACTATTTGAGATTTAATATCCATGATCACCTCTGCATCAATGTTAATGGGAGGGACATACCACTGCACATTTTGCAAAAACATCAAGCTATTCAGGATCGGAATGAGAAGATGTTCATGTGACATGTAATCTCTTTGAGTCTTTTATAGTTGAAACAAGAATAAATCTTAAAAAAATTTTAGAATCCTTATCATAAGAAATTAGAGAACGTTTCTTCAAAGATAAAATTCTTGAAGAAATGGGTGTGATGAATCCTAATTTTTGGAATACTGAAGGTGGTCGTGCAGACTTTGTAAGAAAGCATTTCCATAAATCCATGGGTACAATAATGGAACATTTCACAAAGACTTTAGATTTCAAGGGTATGGAAATCAAAGGTATATTGAATGCTAATTTATTAAAGTTTCAATCAACAAATTTTGCAACAACAATGAGGAACCAATATAAAAATTTAGACGAACCTTCTGAAAGTGGTGCTATTACAAGGTTGTGGTGAGGAATCTATCAAAGTTATATCTTACAAGAAGACATCAGTGAATATTTCAGATTATATGAGTTATGCCAAACAATGATTTTGGGGTCTGTGGAGGATGAAAGGGTTTTCATGCTTTATCATTTATAAAATCAAAACTGAGAAACAGGTTGGATAAAAATATGGAAAGTTGCATGAGGTGTTATGTATCTCACTACTCCATGGAAACCTTTCCTTTCGATAGAGAAATTGCGCATTGGAATTCCCTTTCCGAAAGAAGAGGTGTGAATAATACAGCTACAAGTACAACTATTCCCAATGATGAGAGTGGAATTGGTGCATTGTCACACTCTACAGAAGAGAACATCGAGTTTGAAGAAGTTGTTGATAATGGATTGTTTCAACTTTAAATAGGTATCTCCTTGACCTTACTTTTATTATTTGTCATCTTACATTTTAAGCTGTGGTTATTTATTCAATTTCATATTAACTCTCTGAGATGCAAATATTGGTGAGGATGCTTTTTATCAAATTTTGTTTCAACTCTTGTTATCATTAAAGATGTTTCATGTTACAGGTATATATATTTACATTTATTTAAATACAATTATTTCAATTTTTTTAAAACATGGGTTGACATCCATCCGAGGAAGCTCACACTTCTTAGGACTGACAATGTCAGGAAACTCACCCATCTATCTACTAATCCATTTCTCGTGTTGATTTTTCTTAAATCAAATATCTAGCACACTACAAAGGATGATTTCTCATATTCCTTCCATATGCTTTTTCATAACCATCTAAAACACAAGAGGTAACTTAAACCCTATCATACGAAATTTCTTGATTTTTTACAATTATGTTTAAATTATTTTTATATTTGTGAAATGATTTGATATATTGTTTAAAATTTTTGGGATAAAATCACACAATCAAATTTTACAAAGAGAGGAAGATTTTTCCATATTAAGATGTTTATTTCATAACACATTCCAAATTTTATACAATTCATCATCCACGATCCTGCTTGAAGCTAAATCTACGTCCACATAAAATTCATCATTATCCATATATATTTTAATGTCATCATCCACATCTAATGTCATCATATCACTATCATAATCCTGACACTCCAATTATTATTAAAACAATTATTTATCTATTTTAAAACAATCCTGACACATTCCATTTTTTAAAAACAATTATCCATTATCATCATTCATCATCATCTATATCCATTCTAATGTCTCTATCGTACTACATTCCAAATTTTCTAGATTCCATGATCGTGCTTGAAGCTAAATCTACAGTCCACATACAATTCATGATAATCCATATCTATGATTCTATTCTAATGTCATCATCCACATCTAATGCAATCATCATTACAAGTAGAGAGAAGAAGATTTAACTCTTAGTATTAAGATGCCTGTGTCATACCATATTCCATATTTTCTTAAAACAAATAATTAACCATTATCATAACACCATCACATTCAAATGAAACATAAACACCATATACAATCTAGAAATTCTATACATAATATAAAGGAAGATATAAAATTAAAGATTATAAAGTATTTCAAGTTTCAAATTCCAAATCCAGATAATAAATTTCAAATTCTATACATAATATAAAGGAAGATATAAAATTAAAGATTATAAAGTATTTCAAGTTTCAAATTCCAAATCCAGATAATAATTTTCAAATATAGATTATAAAGTATTTCAAACCCTCAATCTTTCCACCCTCAATCATGAAATTTTTTAACCCTCAATTTTTTGTACCCCCTTCCTCAATGGCTTCCACTCATGTACTCCTTTCAGTTTCCCCAATGGCTTCTCTGCCTGTACCCCTTTCCCCAATGGATTGAATAATCCTAGAACTAATGAGATCTTCCACAACACTTTCTAGATTCTTTACAATTCTTTGTTCTTCCTTTGTTGCATCTCCATGGGATAGAAAACTTGGATCTGTAGCTGCCTTGGTTTTGAATAAAATTTCAAGGTCGAAGCCATGCTCTTTAATTATCTGCTTCAGTGTATTGTTTTGTTTGTTAACCAAAACAATATTTTCCTTCAAATTCTTCGCTGCGGATAAAATTTTCTTCACGGTTTCCAAGTGAACTTGGAAAACCTTTGCTTGACTCTTCAAATTTTCATATTTCAACTTGCAAAAAAAGTGATCTCAATTAAACATATTACTAAAATAAGAAAAGGTCAAATTAATAAAAATATTGTTTTGAAGTGATAATACTTATAACTACTCTATCTCTTTTGACATTTGCAATCGCTACCAGATCCTTGTCCTTAGACCATTTGTTAAAATATGCGGGCTTCAACACTAATATTTTCCAATTTGTTTAATGCTTTATCCAAAATGTCACCTTTTATAGTTGTTATACGTGAAAGTCTCACTTCTTACTTAGGTAAGTAAGGAATCCATCTTCATGAGTTGATTCTAGACTCTAACATATAAAATATGCCTTTGCCAATAATTTTCAAAATGACTTATTATCTTATTGATCTGTAATTTTTCCCTTTTCTCCCATCTATGAGTGACCAATATGAGGTACAATAAACTCATCAACATGGGATTGACAATCATAACCAATTAATTTATCTAAAGGAAATGGTAGCAATTGTTCACCATTTGTATCTGAAGAAGATGATCTCACTGGAGAGGTATGGGGGATTTCGGGTTGATCGACTGCTACTTGTTTCTACCTTTGTGTGCCCTGATCCTATTTATGATAAAATAAATCAATATTCTAAAGTGAAATGTAATGAAATTTGAATAAATTATGTTGAAATAGAAGTATACCTACTGGCCTTGAATCATCTCATGTGTATTGAAAAATCTGTTGGGTCATTGCTATCAATGCCCAAGTAATCTTCATCTAAAGTTATATTATTTAAAACCAATATGCCCATTGCATTTGGGCAAGCCACCGAGAGAGAGGGTTGGAATTTGAAATGAGGAGGCAATGTTTAGTGTCCCACTAGGGGCCGGAGGAATTGGCATGTGTTTACCAATGTTCTTTTTTCCTGATCCTTTGGTTGGCATTTTGAATATTATTAGAGGAGGGGGGTGGTGCCGTTGTCTATATAGAAGGCGAAGGACTACAATGTGCTGAAAAGTTCAAGAAAAATCATATGAAAAATTGTTAAACTATGCAAAAACTATGAAATTATATGAAGTACTATTCAAAACTTGTACTAAAGCAATAAAATAATACCTTATTGTTGAGGGGTAGCTTGTTACGGTGCTTGAGGTGGCCGTGTTGGAGTAGTAATTGGTGGTTTTTGAGCTGTCTATTGCTAGGATTGCTGAGGTGGTTGTTGAGAAGAGACAATTGCATGTGACTGAATTGAGTGAGTTGGTGAAGATGGTTGACTTTGAGAAGTACGCGTATAGTCCAAAGTCCCTGCAATGTCAACAATAGTTGATTGTATGTCAATTCAATATGGTAAAATTTAAATGGTAAATTGAAAATAAAAAATGGGAATTTGTAAATAATAAATGTTAAGGTATTAATTCTCTGGCGTTTAACGAATTCAAATGGTTGGCGGTTCGGAGATGAGTGAAATTCCATTTCAGATTGTGAATCTACTGACGCCTCAGCATGTTGTTGGCCTCTTCCTCTTGATGCCACCTTTTTTTCGAGGAAGGGCCTCCAAAAATCTTCTCTACAAATAGTAAATATTTAATCAGATTCGAGATGAACATCCTGTTAGTCTAATGTCGAAATACAAACTTTATAGTTTATACCTATTGTTCTTGAAATGGAATTGACAAATTCATCAACGCCTCATCCGTGCAAGTAGGAATTGGTTTGTCTTTTAAATTTAGAAGAGCCTCATAATAAAAGCCAAGGAGATAGTTTGTGGAGTAAATGACTGGTTTTTCCAAAAGCATTGCATTTGTAATGTCAATTTTTATTTTTTGGATAAAAATGTGCACCAATCAAATTTTTGCTTTCCGATAGTAGCAAGAATGTATGCAATAGCCCAATTTGGTATATCGTTTTGTGACCCTATAAAACTATTTTGGCTTGAAAGAAGGAAATCATAGTGGTAAGAAAGTGGTGTGCAATTCCTTGCATATCCACACCACGTCTAGATTTATTGACATGAGCTGCAAATGCCAAAAGAATGTTGGAATTAATATTGATTTGAATTGTATCAAAATTAGAAACTGAATACCAAATGAAAATTGAAAACAGTTTACACTTACAATCAACATGGAACCCAAAAGTCAATTCTAGGTACTTCTTATCATCTTCGATGAGTGTTTCCTTCATTGTAACAATGGGTAAATTTTTGAATGGGAGGCCTATTAACCGATGAATATCAGCTGGGTTGACACCGAATTGAAACATTCGACCATCATCCATAATAACGATAAATGATCGTCCTCTGTATTGTACGAGGATAGAAGGTAGTTCATAATGTCATGGTCTATTTCAAAATGGGGCATCCTAACGAGACCACCAAAGTCACATGCATCGAGCATATCCTTGTATTCCAAATTCATTTGTACAACTATCTAGATGTGGGGGCATAAAATGTTCCTGTAGAGTATCTTTCCCTTGGATAGGGCTTAAACTAGATTTTTTTCTTGATTTTTGTCTTGGGCTTGGGATGCACTTATAGTCACCATTATATTTTTCCTTGAGCTTGATTGTACTTGACCTAGATTCCTGTAAACAAGAAAATTTGGGAGCTGGAAAGTGTAAACGTGAAAATGATAGGAGGCAGGGTATTTATAGGAAAAAATTAGGGTTTCAAAGCCTAAGACGCGTGCGGGAAGGTTTTCTATCATACGTTAGAAAAGTTTCTTGACACGTGAAAAGAAGGTTCCCTATCACATGTCAAAAAAATTTCTTGACGCGTGACAAGAAGGTTCCTATCGCGTGTCAACAAATTTTCTTGACACGCAACAAGGAACCTTCCTGCCGCGTGTTAACAAATTTTCTTGATGCATGAAAATAATGTTCCCTATTGGGCATCAAGAAAATTTGTTAATGCACAATAGGAACCTTCCTTCACATGTCAAGAAATTTTTTTTACGCACAACAAGAAGTTTCCTTGTCGCGCGTCAAGAAACTTTGTTGATGCGTGACAGGGAACCTTCCTGTCGTGCATCAAGAAATTTTGCTAACGTGCGATAGAGAACCTTCTTATCATGCATTAACAAAGTTTATTTACACGCGATAGGAAGATTCCCTATTGCACATTGGCTATGCGTAGTGTCTATAATCTCCATTGAAAAACTAGCAGGCAAAAATTCAGTTATGAAAAAAATGGGAAATTCACATTTCAGTGAAATCGGTTCAGGAGATATTTGCCAGGTATTTTCCACCTCCAATTTCCAAGAGGTCTCTTAAAAAGAACCCTTCTTCTCCTCACACTCTTACTTCCACCGAAGGAGATCCTAACTCGGGCCATGTGTATTTTACTCTCGGTTCATCTTAATTTTATCCTCCTCACAAGCTCTTTGTGCTCACATATAATTCACACTTTGTCACTCTTTTAAATGCTTGATCTCTTCAATAAGAAAAGTAACAAGGAATTCCACCTGCACCCTTTTATAGTTTTCCAAATTTTATCGCATTTATTGTTCCTCACGTACCACCCAAAATATCTTTAAATGCAATTTTTTATTTTCCCCACACTTTTTCCTACTTTCTTCCATGCACAAAAGTCATAATCTTCTACCGCGCCACTAAATTGTAGGTTGTAGTCATCCTTACGCACACTTCCCTATGTCATAGCCCATCTTCCTATCGCTACACACCAAATATTTTATCCTATTTCTACCTTCCTCATGTTACACTACGTGGCCTCATGCATGATTTTCCAACATCGGAGTAATTCCTTTTGATCACCGTTATACTAAAACACCTACGATACTTCTGTTTGCACATACCCAATTCATATCTAACAAGTACCCCTCTTTTAAATTGTCACGCGCACCCCGAACACAATCTAATAGAAATACCAACATCACATAAATTATTTTTATGCACACATACACCTTTTTCACCCCACACTAAAGGTATGCACGGTCCTCTGCACATCAACTTAAAAGATAATAATCAACTCTTGTGCGCGAACGCGCTTATTAAAAAAATAAAGTAAAAGAAATAGGAAAGGGAAATCTAGACTAAGTGGTAATATTTCCTTATTACAAACACAAAGGAAGCTTATTTATAGTAGGGATTCAACCTAATCACTTTGAAATATCATGGCAACATGGTACCATTCGAGTGCTGTAATTGACATACATCCGATTCTAGTATCTTGATCACTACAAAGGGTCCCAATAAATGGAATTTTAACTTCCCTAGATGGCACGCAAACTTAGAGTCATACAAAAGTACCATCTTTCCAACTGCAAAATACTTGTTATTAATGTTCTGTCATGCCAAGTATTTTGACATTCCTCTTCTGTCTTCTAACTCCAACACAAAATGACATGTTTCTCATCTAATTACATTAACTTTTCAATGCGCTCATCAAATTCCTATTCATCATACAATCCTCATGCGTTCACAATACATAGGGATGACAATATACATTCCATAGGTAATACAACCTCTATACCAAACACCAACTAAAAGGGTGTGGCCTTATTTAATCATTTATAGGTTATTCTACATGTTTGAAGAACTATTGATACCTTATCATACCGATCCTCTCTTCCAACATCACATATCTTTGTTAATGTCTGACCCAAGATCTTGTTAAAAGATTCAATGGTTCCATTATCTTGGGGGTGATAAGGGGTAGTCTTATGGTGCACCACCATAAATTTTTCCAATAAAATTCTAATGGTCTCATTCAAGAAATGAGTCCCTCTATCACTCGTGAGGCTCAATGGACATCCATACATGTTGATGATATTTTCCCAAAGGAACCTTTTTGTTGTTGTTGTTGTTGTTGTGTAATATTTTGTAGGCATAACCTCTTCCCACCTTTTCAAATAGTCAATATATGTAATGATGTAGCGCACACACTGTCTAGCACATGGGTGGTGCAATAGGTCCTACAAAATTAATGGCCGATTTTTCAAATGTTTTCATGCTCACAATGGGTCGTAATGGCATCTCATCTCTATTCCCAGTGTGTAGTTTTTGTTTTACACACACAATATCTACACATGTTTGCACTTCATCCACACTGAATTGAATGCTTACTTGAAGCACACACAACCACCATGTCCCTCCTTTTTATGCCTATTAGAATGTTAGCATGCATATTTACCATATTCATAATCAAGATATTCACCCATGCATAATAATCCTCATAAACATGGCAATTAAAAACACATATAATAAGGAAGATTCTTAGTCAATGCATACAAGAGCTAAGATCAACTACATCGATAAGTCACCATCTTCAGACATATCAATTATCATTATCCAACCATAAGTATCCATTATAATCCTAAATTAATTACATCACAAAAGATGAATACATATAACAATCACTCCAATGATACGCAGGTCCATGCGCACAAACATCAAACCCTAAATATGTGTCTCAATAGTATAATTATTTCTATCTCACATCCACGGTATCTTTTAACAATAAACTCATCAGATATATATAGGGGTGGGGACTTCCCTTCACCACCCATGCACTCTTCTAATAATAGGCGTGGTCACAAAAATAGCTTGCATACTTTCTACAGGGGATGCTAATAATAGATTATCCTAAATATAAACCTTTCTTCAATCCTATTATTAGCTCTAACTCATGCATGGTTCTTTTATTTTTTTGCATGTGATTTTCCTAATTATATCCTTTTCTTGGCCACTAAATCACCATGCTATTATGATTTTCTTGGTCGGAACTCCAACCTTTCTTTTCTTATTTTTAGCCCTGGCTCGGAAAATCAGTTACATCATTTTTCTTTTGTATATGTTCACATAGCCTTTCTTGTTGATCCACGTTACTTCCACACACACCTCTTGCGTGAGTTCATACTCCTGCGCATAATCCTATGTTCTATCTGACACTTAGTCAATTTTTTTGACGAACATTACCCCACACTAAGGATATTTTTCATCCTCGGAAATATGTTGCTCAACTTATCTCTCCAAGATTGAAAAAATAAAAGAATTTTTCCATAAGAAGAGAATACAGAATATACATGTGAAATAATAAGGGGAATACACCCAATGAATGAAAAAATATCTAGGCGTGCTTTTTTCCTTACTCCTGGGATGACTCTAATATTTCAGGAAAATATACATTAAGGATGCTCTTCATCTTTTGCCATTCTGTTAACTCCTTAACAGCTGCATTTGGAACGAATCCTACATATCTCTAATAATCCCAGTAAGGCCCCAAATCATTCCCTTGAATGCATCCATCCTCTACACAACCAATGACCCAAGTTATTGTATCAAAAGATTCTCTAATTGTTTTGAGCCCATCCTACTTCTTCATAATCTCAGCCATAATTTCCTCCCATCCAATCTTTTCATCTCTTCTGGCTGCATGTGCATGTTTAAATTTTTTTCTCCTCCTTGATGGTGTATTCCTTAAGAATATGGTTAGAGTCTTGGAAATTGTTAAACACCCATCTTGTCTTTTTAATCTCTTCCTTCAACATGGTGGTCAAATCCTCATATTCTACTATTTTACTCACTATGGTTACCTTGTTCATCTTCTTCATTAAAACCAATTTGTCTTCTGAAGGCCTTTACACATAATCATGCTCATTCAGTAACATTCTTATAAGATCTTCTAAATAATGAAATGTTGTTAGATATTCATCTTGAGATTTATGTCCTAGGTGCCTGGGAACATTATAGTAATTGAGTAAGCAATATGTTTGGCCTTGGTGAATACATAATTTGTGTGCTTCTCTTCCTTATCTCATGCCTCTTTAAGATGTTGGAATTTGTGTTCTTTATTATTTTTATCTTCAACGAATAACCTAATAGTAGCTCCCTTATTTAAATTCCTTTAGGCCACTTATGATGCCATCTTATTTAAGGCATTATTAGCCTGCCCTTATGTTATCTTCATTGGCTTTAAAGTCACATGGGTTACATTGGGAGATTTCTTTATTCTATGACTTACACATGCTTCATCACTTATGTCAAATAACAGCTCCTCTATGCGAGTTTGTATGCTCCATGAAAGCATCTTCTTTGTGTGCATGGTCTCACCCTCAGGATAAATCATCTCCTAGGCATAAATTTTCTCAGTTGGGATTGTGCTTTGAAATATTACGTGAAACACCTTAGTTTTATCAATAATGTATCTTACCTCCGGTGTGTGCAAGATCTCCTCTTTATTATTTCTACCATAAGTACATATTTCTGTGGGCATCCATGTCTTTTTGGTTGGATGCACATATCCTTCTTCTCTTCTTGAAACTCCCATATCTTCCCTGGATGGATCACCATTGTTCCTTTTTGTATCTTTCTCTCTCTGTGGGGCCTTCCTCACACTCACCGGGTATATCTACTTTATGTTGTACATCCTCATCCGCGAAATCTTCCTTATCCTCCAAATCATGGATGATTGGAGCTTCTACATTACGTGCATCATTTTCCTTGGAATTTTCTTCATCATTGTCCTTAGGGGTCACCAAATTTCTTCTCCTTACTAGAGGGGTATTATTGTCTATGATTTGATTTTGTGGAGTGACCCTTTGTGATTTACTCACAGGTTTTGAGGTTCCAACTCCACTTCCCTATCCCTTGCACATTATGTTCAACTTTCTTCTATGGCCCTTGATCCAGGTGAAACGATACCCCATTTCTATTCTTCTTATTCCTCCTCCTCCTCATCATTAGTATTCTTTTCTTCTTCTTCTTTCCTTGGAGGAATAGCCTTGTGTGTCCACCTTATGCCAACAGTCTACTTACCTTGAGGTGGAAGTGGGAGTGGAAGATCTTCTTCATCTACATACTTTCCATTGAATATTCTAGGCTTCAAGTAAATATATACCCTTGTTGCTTCCTTATTTCCCACTACTAAATTATGAGGAGTGATTTCCATGTTATCAAACTCCATTGTTTCCACATACGCCGTGTTACTTGGATATACATATGTCTTACACAATGTGTGGTGGTCTGAATCTACTTTCTTTGCATCAAATATCAGATTTTATTCATTATATAACCTATTTACCAAGGCTTAGAAATACCTTGTTGTGAAGGTGAAAGGAAGTTTACACCAAGGGATGTTATCCCTAGAATTCATCAAAAACCTACCCAAGGAGAAATGTTGATATACTCGAAAACTCATATTAACCCTCCAGATCCACGTGTAACTCCCTTAGCACTCTCCACTTGTACTCAAATTCTTTGCACATCCATCTCTATCATATATCCACCCTAAGTTTGTAGGCATAAGTAATCCCATCGCATGTATATTTTTTGAAACTCTTTGTGAAGGAATTATTTTCCATGGGGTAATTCCACACATTATCATTCAACCCATCTAGAACCCAAATCTATGAAAATACAAGATTCAAGATGATGGATCCCCAAATTATCTTCTCACCTATATGCGCTTCTTTAATAATTACTTCAGCAATGAAGGTGGAAATGTTGTATGTAATCTTACCTGCCATATTTTGTGTGACATGGATCCATTTTTGTTTACTTGGGTCCACCTTTCTGATGCACCCAACTTACAACTCACTAGGTGTGTAAAAACTCTCATAGATGGGTCATTGATCTTCCCAATTCCATCACACGGCATCCTGCTTGTAGTTGAACACAACCGTAGTGGTTTCCACTCTTACGTCATCCTCAAGACCAGTTTCAATCTCCATGACCAAACTGCACAAGCATGTAACTTTCCCTATCAATTGTGCAGTTGATGCACATCCTTCTTCATGTAGAATGAAAGTAATCTTTCATGGATACACGATAACAACCACGATATAGGTGCCTAGGATTTCCAAATTAGGGAAGCTCATACAGTTGATGGACTCCTGCACTTTCTAGGTCCCTTTATACCTTGTCATCATATATCATTTTTCCATCTGGGGTCCTTTCACCCATTTTCCTTATCACTTCATTCTCTATTTCGTGCTCATTATGCTCCGAGTGATGGTTGAAGTCACTAACCTTACACTTGGTTAAGTGTGATTCCCATGATTTCCGATGATGACCTCTCCTAGATATTACATTTATGAGAAACATTCCTCAGGTGTTTCTTCATGGGATTCTTTCCCTTATCCTTCCCTTTTCCCTTGGGTGATGTTGTGGATGTTTTCCTCGGTGTCATTTTTCTAATTACAACTTCAAGATTCAAACTTCAAACCCTAGGTGCTTAGATTTACTTACCTAGATTTTGTGCTTTCTCACCGAGTGTTCACTTCTCAAATCCATTTACTCATTTATTCTTCACATACTCTTGTTTACCCTTCAAACCCATGTGCCCTAGCTTTGAAATTGAAAATTTTGTGAATTTTGTTTCTCAAAGCCCTATCTCTACAATTTAACCTCTGAACTCTGTATCCTTCTATCTGCATGCCTCCTTTTTACACTCACACTTCCTCCAAAGGAACTCTAACCCAGGTCATGGAAAATCTTCTCTAGTTAGTCCAATTTCTCTTTGCACAAGCTCTTTACAATGGTTCACACTCAATTTGCTCTTAATGGCTCAAACATTTTAACATGAAAGGGGAGAATGAACTCACTCGTGACCTCTTTTCTAGATTTCCAAAAAAATGCATTTATTGCTCCTCACTTACTACTTTTGTACTATGGATTTAAATACATTTTTTTAACTTTTTCATGATTTACTCTGCTTTCTCTTACATGCGACAATCATAACCTTATGGCACACCTCTACTTCTAGGCCATAAACATCCTTGTGTGCACTTCTTTGCACCACACATATCTTCCAATGCACCAAATACCAAGTAGCTCATCCTACTACTACCTACCTCACATTACACTATACAATTCTTCCTCACATGATATTCAATCAGAGAAATTACTTTTAAACACCCAATCATTCCTAAGCACCTATAATACCTTTTTTATTTTGTGCATCTCTAACCCGCATCCACTAAGCATTTGTTCCTTAGATTAACACATGCACCTCTATAAAACTCTACCAACATCCAATATTTACTATCCAACAGTCCACACACTCCGCTTCCACCCCACACTAAAAGTATGCGCGGTCCTTTATACATCATCTTAAGAAATAGTAATTAGATTTTTTTTCGCAAGCACACTTATTACAACAAAACAAGAAAAACATAAACAAAATAGGAAAGGGAATCTAATCTAAATGACAATACTTTCTTATTAAAAACACACAAAAGCTTATTATAGTAGGGCTTCACCCTACTCCCATTAAAGTAATCAAGAAACATGGTTCCATCTAGTGCCTGTAATTGATATGTTTTGATTCAAGTATCTTGGTCACTACAAAGGGTCTCAACTAGTGGACCTTCAACTTATCCGGGTTGAGTGAAAAATTTGAGTCATACAAAACTACCATCTTTCCAATGGAAAATGACATGTTCTTGATGTGCCTATCATGCCAAGCCTTTTGTCTTGCCTTTTCTATCTTTTGGATCCAATGCACAATGGTGTGTCCCTCATATAGTCGCATCAATTTCTCAATTCACTCTTCCACATCCTTTTCATTAGACAAACCACTTGCACACATAATACAAAGGGATGGTGAAAAAAATTCCATAACTAGTACATACTCTATGCCAAAAACCCACCTTTGAAAGGGTGTGGTCTTGTTTAAATTTTATATATGTTCCTATAAGCCTAAAGTAAAGCTGATAGTTTATCATCCTAATCCTTCCTTCCAACATCACAAATCTTCGTAAGATTTTTCCCAAGATCTTGTTGAAATATTCAACAGTACTATTAGCTTGAGGGTGATAAGGGGTAGTTTTATGGTGTGCCACCATAAAATATACTAATGAAATTGTAATTATCTCATTCAATAAATGATTTTCTCTATCACTTCGGTCAAGCTCAAGAGGAATCCATACATGTTGATAATATTTTCCCAAAGGAATCTTGTTTTTGTAGTTGTACAATCTTTTGTAGGTGTAACCTCCGTTTACCATGTTAAATAATCATTGTGAGTGATAATGTAACACGCCTAGTCCTGCATATGGGTGGTGCAATAGGTACCAAAAAATCAACAACCTACTTCTCAAAGGTTTCGTGCTCACTATAAGTCGCAAAGGAATTTCATCTCTATTTCCAGTTTTATAGACTCTCTTACAATGATCACATTCTTTGAAAAAATTCTTAGTATCCTTGTATATTGTCTTCCACCATAAACTATTTAGGAGGATTGTGTGTGTAGTGTCATCTCGATGCATAATTTTCTCTTGTAATACCTCCATGAGATTTCTCCATAATTTCTTCATGCTCATGCTCTAGAAAACACATCTACGCAAGACCTCATCATGACCAATTTTATACAAGTCTCCTCCAATGAGATGATAAGGTAGAATTTGAATGAAAAGATGCTTCTTCTCTAATGTTTTCATCCCTTCAAGCACAATTCTAGTGTGCAAAAATATGGTTATATCCTCTAAATCAATGGGTGTGTGATCCAAACCCAATAATTATGTACCATGCATAATGTCCTCAATACTCTACACATCCTCTCCATAATTGATCCTTGATAAGTGATCAAGTCCTAGATTGCTCTTTCCTAGCTTTACAACAACCACGACATAAAAATCCTGAAAAAGAAGTATCCAATGAAAGATGCATCCTTGAAAAATAGGTTTGTTGACCAAGTACTTTAATGTCATATGTTCTTTGTAAAAGATGAATGAGGTGACCAAGAAGTACCATCGAACTCGTGAAGCACGTAGATCATAGAAAATTACTCATGCTCTATGTAGTATAATTCTACTCTATTGGTGTAAAATTTCTACTTGAAAATCATATGGGATGATCCACATTACCCTCTCCTAGTTGTGCCAAGACTATGCTAATCGTCATACCTGAGGCATCAACATGTACGTGGAAGGGTTTGTTCCAAGAAGGAAAGTGCAAGATTGGAGCAAAGAGTCAATATTTCCTTTAAGGTCTCAAACACCTACTTTATATGCGTCATCCCAATTAAAGTTTCTTTTGGCCTTGAGTAATTCCTCCAGGGGTGCAAAAACCTTTCATATCCCTTGATAAAATTCTGTAATAACCCATATACCCCAAGAAACTGGGTACTTCACTGGGTGGTAGGTCCCTCTAATCCAAAAATTAATGCAATCTTACTCTGGATCTACCAATAATCCATCCTTGCAAATGATGTGCCCAAGAAAAGTTCCAAAAGGTGTAGCAAAGATACACTTCTTAATGTTAAGAGAGATGCTTAACTTCCTGCATATTTAAAACATGAGCCTTATATTGTCATAGTGATTCTTAACCAACCCATAGACAGTCCAATCATCTAGATAAACCTACAAGAACTTGTGGATGAAGTCATAAAAATCCCGGACCACTATGCACGAGAATAATGTTGGCCCATTCTTTAGTCAAAAGGGCATCATGGTGTATGCGAAACTTCCCCATTTAGTGGCAAAGGTATTATTTTCTTGATCTTCCTTCACAATGCACACTTGATGATAACTTGAGAACCCATTAGTAAATGAATAAATTTGAGGCCCTGCAACTCACTCAAGTATCTCTTATGTGAATGTGTTGGGAAAAGGATCTATGAAACATAAGGCATTAAGTTCCTTGTAATCTACACATATCTTAATCTTCCCATCCTTTTTGATGTTGATCACTATAGGACTAACCCACTCAAACTCCTTAATTGGTTTAATGATTCAGACTTAAGCATCTTGTCTATCTCTTCCTTTACCTTCATGCATAGATTCAGGTTCATCCTATAAGGCCTCTTCCAAATTAGTCGTACACCTTCTTTCAACTTAATATTCATCTCTCCTAATGAGGGTGCACTCCTTTCAACTCATGTTAGCTTCTTGGAAATAAGTATTGAAAGTCCCAAAAGCTCAATGTTCTTCACTACCTCTAGTTTTGACCAAGTAATCTCCTATGATAGTCTCCTTAGATGCATCCTCCATTCTTGAGTTGACCTTTCTTTTTTCATTGGACCATGGTACATGCATGCATTTTTTTTACAGAGTCCATTACTTCATGAGCACCCTCTATATGGATAGCAACCAAATTATCTATCTCTTCATCGTCAATGAGGTATACCATTTTCCCTTTCTCTTTTTCTTTCTAGGTGCGGCATAGTTACATCTCTTCTTTCTCCAACGTATCCATGTGTGCCTCGGGATCAAGTTCTCCAAATAATGAAGCTCGAGATCCTTAACTTTCACACTATCCCCGACGTGATGTGCTTCGTGATCTGTAAGGCCTCATATACTAGAGGTTTATTAGAAAAATAATAAAAAGTGTGAGCCATACCTTTAGTCATCTCTCTCAAACTTGAAAATTATACTTGAGATTAGCATGCACATACCATGCATGCACACATCTACATAGGGTGGAGTATAACTTATATACCCACAGAGATGGTGGTAAATCCTGTGGCCTTACACCCATTGCCTCTCACAATTGTGTACATGTACTAAATCAATATTCTTCCCATCATACTCATGTATAAGTGTAGGCACATTGATAAGAGTAAACCTTACTAAAAAGGAGATTCTCACTTCTCTCTAGCCCAACAAGTTATCTCTACGTGTTTCCCACCAAAGAGTTGTTGTTCCCGTAATGTATAAACCATCATTTTCCTTCTATCACCCTCATTCTTCCACTATTCTTCCATGGCACGCAATAAGGATTCTAGTTTTCTTCACTAGTGTATCTAGGTAAGCGAGTTACGCCCATCTACCTAACCATACATGGCTTGATCACCCTAGTTACTTTCCCTTTATCTCACACTCAATCATCTCATACATGAGATGGGACCGGTTATCACAAGAAATACTAGTGGTGTCGCTAATCGATAGTGTCTTCCCAATGAAGTAAGCCTTCCTTAGAGGTTTCACATTTTTAGGATTACGCAATGTGCACACGTAAATCTTATTCAGTTCTTATTCTCTCACTAGCTCAGTATAAGGTGCAACCTCACATCATCTAGGGGTATGACTACATGCTCATCCTTTTTCTCAAAATTGATATATCTCTTGTTCAAGCGCAATTTAATATTGTTCACATAACACCAAGGAAACCCAAGTAATGTGGGAAAGTTTTTGCCTCAACCAATTCTAATACTTTAAATTTTCCTGTAAACTTGGCTCCTTGAATGGTAATGGAATCATTCTTCAAAACCCCAATAGGCATAGCTCTTGTCTTGTTTTCCATATATAACACATTGGAAGATGGATGCAATGGTGGTCTCCCCATATGATTCCATGCATCCAAATTTAGAACATTCACCTTAGTTCCTGTGTCAATCAAAATATTACTCACCAACCAACCATCAATCACCGCATCCAATGTGATTTATTTTCATACTCATGGTTTTGTGGTGGAAAATTTGCATATAGGATCTAATGCTCGTGTTCAATTCCTACGCACAGATACCTTCACACACAACCATTATATGAGAAATGGGATGATATTCTCCTACCTCAACATCTTACATACCTCCTTCAGATCATCTACATCCTTCTATGGGAGCTCACTACTCTTAGCACGTTCCCTTTCATGTGCTTGATCCTTTACATTATATCTCACCTTGCATATATCTAATCACCCCCATTGTCTCTTGGTAGACCTCCTTCTAATGAGAAACATCTGGGTACTTGGCATGTATGATATATTATCTCCTAATGAGTGGTTTAGCTTTAAGAGGCTTGCATGCGCATTACTCGTGTGAGTAGTAACCAATAAAGGTTGTAATCGGGACCGTACACATATTATTTGGCATCCACCGATCAATATTTACACATTGTACCTTGTTCATCCCCATTCCTTTCTCATTCTTATTTCTCTTACACATGTACTCACAAAGGTCGGGTAGTCCTCAACCTTATACTATTTTCCACAATATGCACATACCAAATTCTAGGGACACTCATGTTGGTAATGATCTGGGGATCCACAAGTGTAACAATTTCTACGCATAAATATACCTCTACCACCATGACCTCTGCTCCTATATCCACCTCAAAATCCACCCTCACTACTCGCCCCTCGGTGGGTTGAGCTACTTATCATAGTGGTCTACCACAATCTTATCTCGCATGCCTCATGAATTTAATCTATCAACAAGAAATCCTTTGTATCATCACATGTGTGGATCTAAAATCTTACAGTACATGGATACACTCTTCATTTTCACACAAAGCAAGAGAGGTCAATTCCAAACATCATGATTCTTGTGGAAAATCTCACAATATTATAGTAGTGTGTGTATAGTCCTACACCGCGTGAGCTATCCTTAATATGTCCCTTAGCTTCACAGCTTAGTACACCATAACTCACTTCATGTCTCAAGTGTCAATTTCTTAGCCATCACCACTATATGTGCTTCCAAAATTGTCTTACTCAAAGATCACTCAGCACTCCCAACCACTTCAGCGTGCGTGTAGAGCGCTTCTAAGGCCTTCGCGCAGATCCTCATACATCTTATGAGATAAGGCCCTTCCGAATGTTGTTAGAAATCGTCCAAACAACCATTGTGCATGTTGACTTGGATGAATGTCATAATATAATTTTAATAGTAGAGTTTTAAACATTATGTCATACTCTCTAAAACTTTCGAGATAAACTTTACTTGTTTTCCTTTAGCATGCTAATGATCTCATTGCTTAAAATCTAGAATGTGGAACTCAGCTAAAAATGCAGTGCACAAAGCATCATAATCCACTGTAGTATGGTGTGGGTCATAATTTCTATACCAACTATGTGTGTACCCTTGAAGTGTGGTGGAAAATTAAATTTCCTTTAGATTAGGGGTTGTAATACCCTTAACTCTCCATAACAGTTCACACTTATGCACATGTTTAACAACATCCTCCATGACTCTATACTTTGGTAAGTGAAGAGACATATCAAAGAATACTTTATTGGGGTGTTAATGGCAGGTGGGGATAGCCACTTAGACAACCCCCTGTATTAAATATTATTTTTAATAATCTTAGTTGGTATTTAACAACCTTGAAAAGAGTGAAGCAATATAACCGCTCACCCATCCTATATAAGTAGGATGATCCCTCACAAGATTTTTTACTTGTGATACTAAATTACACTGTGCTATTAAGCTTATAGACCATTTGATCTAAGATCAAGCTACTTATGCGAGCTGTTATATAGTCGGACAAAAAAATTATTGTTTCCTGTGAGACTGAGGAATGAAGTGGAAGTGTTGGGTTAAAGTGTGAAATTCTTAATATAAGACAATGTTTTTCAGTGGAGTTTTTCCCTTTGGGTTTCTCCACTTAAATCTGGTGTCTCTTGTCTCATTTACTTTCAGTTCTTGTTATTTACTTTCATTAATGATCTGTTAATTTTTATATGCATAAATAAACATCTGGTTAAATGTCTGCACATTATAATCTATAATCCTCAGCTGTTTATTTTGTGGATCTATAATTTTTCAATTATATCTTCCCACATTCATTCTAACATGGTATCAGAGCTTGTGATTATGTGTGTGCAGAGCTATATCTTGATGTTTTTGGCTTGTAAGAAGGAAGAATATTGAAGACCATTTGATCTATGAAACCCCAAAAATTCAGTTGACAACTTAAAGCTAAATTAGGTGCAAAGTTCTAATTTTTGTCCCCAAATTACTTGGATATTGGTCAATTGATTATTTAAATTCTATCAGAGATGTTTGTATTCTTGATCCTTGCTTTTATATGTTGTTTAAGTCATTTTCGGTCTAAAACCAGCATTTGCAATCTTATTTTGAGTTTTCGCGCTCATAACCATTAGGGTAATTTTTGAATCTGGACCCAAAAGATCTCTCTAGATCTAGTTAGTTCAGAGCGTTTAAATCCATTCCATATTTTTTAATCTTTATTTGTGGCCATATCTACTTTTGCAAAGCCATATCCTAGTTGTAGAGTGCCAAGTGGCTTCAATCTAACATCTTTCTATCTTTGGAAGCTGGGGCCAATCATTTTGTGCCATCTGGCTTTGCCCTAACAGTCTTATTTGACTTCTTTTGATCATTGCAAGCTTGATCCAATCATATTTCTCTAGCTAGCTTCACATTTTTTAGTTTTTACGAAGCCCAAGCCAATAAAAAAGATCCATCTTGCTTTGTGGTGTCAGTAATATTGTTTATTTGATTTTCAATTGTAATCCACGAGCGAATAAAGGCTTTATGTTTGTCTCCTTCTTTTCAGACTTGACTTAACTATCCTCTGTCATTTATGAAATACAACCCAATCAAATAGCTCCAAATAGCTCTATATTTATCCCTAGCTTACGTCATTTATGAAGGGTAAGCCAATAAAATTTCTCCAAGTATCCTTTCATTTTACATTTGTTAGTTTTTGTGAAATCGAGTTTAAGAATTGCTCCATATTTCACTTTTGTCAGTCATTCATTTGTGGTAGTAATTATCTAATTAGAATTTTCTATATTTTCACATTTTTAGTATTTTTTCAAACTTGTGAAAAATGAGCCACTTAAAAGGCTCCACGTATATTTTTTTCGGATTTGTCTTTGATAGAATTGCAAAGCGCGATCAATTTTTTTTTTTTTTGGACATGTTTCAAGTGTCAAGGTGTTAGTCTTTGCAGTGACTTAGCTACTTAAATTGTGACACCTATCTTGTTCCTTCTTTGGACCCAAAATTTATTTTAAAATTAGCTAACTTTCACGGTTTTTAGTCCGCACAAAGTCTTTATTTAAAGTTTGGCGGAAAGCCGCCAAGTGTCGAGCCTTTAATCAATAATTTTTTGACAAGTGGATTCTTTTGATTGTCTTTGATTTTGCATTGTGTCAGAGTGTGAAAAAGCGATCCAATTAATTTAAGACTCGTGTATTCATTTTATTAATTGTCTTCTATCTTATTAGCTACATTTGCAAAATATGAGCTAGTTAAAAAGTGACTCGTATATTTATTTTTGAATTGGGGTTTTGGGCAAATTTACGAAGTGTGAGCCATTTAAAAGGCTCCACATATCATTTTTTGACTTAGTCTTTTTGGTTGCACTGATTTGAAGTAATAACCACTCCTCTGTTGACATGTATTTTAATCCTCCATGCATCGTATTCTATCTTGCTAGCGGTTTTTCAATCATTTTCTTTGTACCGCGGTTCCCAAATCCCTTTGTTTTTGGATTTGCTAAAGTCCTTTGTCCTGCAGATTTAAAATTAAGCATGTAGCTTTTTTCAAGATCATGTAGCTCATCCTTTAGCTCGTTAAGCCAAGTTGCAAAAGAACTCATTGAGCTCCTGTAACTTGACCCCGACTCTGCTCTGTTAAATCAATCTTAAATTCGACCAAATCAAGCTATTTTTTTGTCTAAATTTGAGTTGTTTTTTCGTATAGCTATTAAAAAGATCTATAGCTAGTATTTTGTCTCTGTTTGGCTTCCTTGACTAGTTTTTTAAAACTGTAATTGTTTCCATTGTTGTTTGAGCATTAAAAATGGCTAGTTCTGCCAATTTTTGTTAGATAAGTCTCAAATTTTGAATGGAATGAACTATAGTATCTGGAGGGTAAGGTTAAAATATTGTTTCATGGATAGAAAGCTCGGGATCTTGTGAATGGTATTGAAAAATGTCCCACAAGGAGATAAGCTACCCCTGAAAACCTTAGCTCCTTCTCTCAGAGATCTCAAGAAGCCTTGTCCATCCTATTGCAAAGCATTAGAGATGAATTCTTGATGCATATAGGTCAT
Source organism: Taxus wallichiana var. yunnanensis (assembly GCA_018340775.1). Classification (NCBI taxonomy): domain Eukaryota; kingdom Viridiplantae; phylum Streptophyta; class Pinopsida; order Cupressales; family Taxaceae; genus Taxus; species Taxus wallichiana. The sequence goes on along the minus strand of CM031241.1, from coordinate 580,430,142 downwards.
ATGAAATCATTTTCAGATGCATGGAAATAATTATAGACCATGCATAAAGGTAAGTAGGCAATTTAAAATAATTAAACTAGTTTTAGAGTTGTTTACATCACCCATTAAGGGGGATGAGAAAATTGTCAACTATTTAGCTAAAATTAAGAACATTAAAGCTCAATTAGATGGATAAAAATGTGAATTATTTCAAGATAAGATTTTGTACTTTATAATCCAGATTAAAATTAGTGAAAAGTTTAGAAATTTCATTTCAATTCTTAACTCTAAGTATCAAAATGAAAATGATTTTCCTGATATGGACACCTTGTCTTCTTTGTTGATTCAAGAAGAGAGAGTAATGGAAAATTTTGATTCAAAAGAGTTTACCTCTTAAGCCTTTTCTATCGAATCACAAGGTAGCCCAAAATAAGACTAATAATTATTTCGATCAAAATTCTAGCATTAAATCTAGATTTAAAGAAAATCATAAGCCTAATCTTGCCAAAAATAGTCAAAATTTTAAAGTCAAGTTCAATGGAACTTGCAACAAATGTGGAAAATTTGGGCATAAAGAGTCTGATTGTAGAGTTAAAACTAACAAACCAGTCAAGAATGATAAAAAATTTAACAATCAAAACAAAAGTCAAAATCGGAAGAAAAAATAAGCAAATATAGCTATAATGTCTATTGTCATGTATACTGACCCTTTCAACTTCAAATGACAATGAGTGGATTATTGATAGTGGTGCTTCTAGGAACATGACCTGTACTCCTGGTATCCTTTCAGATGTTGTCAATTGTGAGGAAAATATCTATCTAAGAGATAAATCTATCATTAAATTTGAAGTTTTGGCAATGTTAAGTTGTCAAATGGTGTAATTAAATATGTCTTGTATGTTCCTAAACTGAAAAAGAATCTTTTGTCTTGCTCTTAGCTAACTAAAGAAAACTATAAAGTTGTTTTTCTACAAGATAAGTGGTATGTCAAAGATAAGGTTAAAATTTTTATTGCTTCCGACATTCAAAGAAATGGCTTGTATATAATTTGATGGATTTTTATCATAGTCTTGGTTTTCTTCATCTTCTAGCAATGATATTCAGCTTTGGCATGAAAGAATTTGGCATGTTAATGTAAAAATCTTGTATGATATGTCTAGACTGAATCTTGTTGTTGGACTTCCTAAGATAAAGTCAGATCATGAAACTTGTGAAATTTGCCCACTGGGAAGCAACATGCTGAAAATTTTCACAAACATCATGATTCGAACTCCTCTCGATTAATAGAACTGATTCATAGTGATGTAAGAGGTCCTCTTGAAGTTCCTTCTCTTAGTGGTGCTTTGTATGTTGTTTTCTTTATTGATGATTATTCTAGGATGACTTGGTCTTATTTCATTAAGAAGAAGTATGATGTCTTAGTTAAATTTCAAGAATTTAAAGCTCTAGTTGAGAATGCTTCTAATCTGAAAATTAAAATAATTAGGACTGATAATGGAGGTGAATATGTCAACAAAGAGTTTGATAAGTTTTGTGTGTCATGTGGGATTCAAAGAGAGATAACTACTCCTTATTCCCCTCAGCAAAATGGTATTGCAGAAAGGAAGAATATGACTGTCTTAGAAATGGCTAGGACTATGATTCATGCTTCAAATGTGCCTAAGTTCTTATGGGATGAAGCAATGAACACTGCTGTATATATTCTTAATAGAGTGTCTACTAAATCTCTTTTCCAATCTACTCCTCATGAAGTATGGAAAAATAAAAACTTGATATCTCTCACCTTAAGATCTTTGGTAGTCTTGCTTCTATCTTCATTCCAAAAGACAAAAGGAAGAAGCTTGATCCAACCTCATTTTCTTGTATTTTTTTATATGGATGTAAAACTAAAGGATTAAGATTTTATGACCCATTCAAGCATGATATTATTGAAAATAGAAATGTTCATGTCTTAGAAATAAATTTCTCTGATGATCCTCATGAACCTTCCTCTGCCACTCCGAGATAGAGCTTGATAATTATTATCTCATGGAAATAGAAGTTCAAGAGATGTGCATCATAATCTAGATATGATGGAGATTGAGGAGGAATCATCCCAAGTGTCTTGCAACCTAAGGTTCCTAAATGGGATAAAATTCTTGTTCAAAAATATCCGCCTGATAATCTTAGAAAGCTAACTAGAAGTCACCATACTTATCATGCTTTGATGACCCTCTGTGAGGTAGAACCATAATCCTTTGAAAAATCATCTCAAGATGATAGACGGGTTCAAGTTATGAAGGATGAATACAATGCTTTAATCAAAAATGAAACTTAGGAACTAGTCCCTCCTCCTTCTAAAAGAAACATTGTAGGATCTAGGTGGTTGTTCAAAATTAAATATATATCTCTAAGAGAGATTGAAAAGTTAAAGGAAATGATTGTATCTCGTGGTTTCACTCGGAAATTTGGTATAGACTATGTTGATACCGCTTCTCCCGTTACTTAAGATGAGTAGTGTAAGAGTTCTTCTTGCATTAGCTACCCAATATGGTTGGGAGATTCACCAAATGGATGTCAAAAATGTTTTTTTAAATGGTGACTTAAAAGAAGAAATCTATATGATTCATCCTAAAGGTTTTGAATAACATGGTAAAGAACTATATGTCTATAAGCTTAAAATTCTTTGTATGGTCTTAAGCAAGCTCATAGAGCTTGGTATGCTAAAATTAATAAGTTCTTTCAAGAACTTGGTTTTTCTAACTGTTGTTCTGATAATGATTTATTTGTTAAGTTTGATAAAAATCATATTATCATTATTTTTCTCTATGTTGATGATCTTTTGATTACTAGAAGTGATAGAAATTTAATTGTTAGAATCAAAGAAAAGTTAAAACAACATTTTGAAATGATTGATTTAGGTTTATTAAATCATTTTCTTAGCATGATTATATTTCAAGATCATAAGTCTATTGTTGCATCTCAATCTCAATATGCTATGAATTTTCTTAGAAGATTTAACATGATTGATTGTAAACTTGTTGCCATTCCTATTGAAGTTGGTGTTAAGTTAGACCCTAAACCAACTTGTGCTAAATTTGATCCTACTCTGTATAGACAGTTAGTTGGTAGTCTAATTTATTTTACCATTACTAGACCTAATATTTCTTATGCAATAGGAGTAGTTTCAAGATTTATGAAATAACCTTATGAGTCTCATTGGAAAATGGAAAAAGGATTTTGAAATATATTAAAGGGATAATCAATTATGGTCTTTTTTATTCTTCTTGTAATGATGCACAATTATTTGGTTGTTGTGATTTTGATCATCTTTGGTGATGTTGTAGATAGAAAGTCTACTGGGTATCTTTTCAAGTTGGGTCCAGTGCCATCACTTAGAGTAGAAATAATTAACCAAAAGTGTTTATCTCTTATATCGAGGCGTAGAGTATATAAGTGCTATGGAAGATGCCAATGAAGCTATGTGGCTGAAATGACTGTTGGATGAACTATACATGGGAATCAAAGGGATCACTAATATTCCATTTGACAACCATAGTTTAATTTCTCTTGCAAAGAATCCAATTCAACATCAAAGGACCAAACATATTGAATTTCATATGCATTTTATTCAAGAAAAAGTCCTAAATGGTGATATTGATCTCAAGTTCTGTTCTACTAAAGATCAAGTTACATATATCTTCACCAAGCCATTGTGTTGTGAATTTTTGCAAGTTTCATGCCTTGTTGGGCCTATCAGAGTTTCCATTGAGGGGGAGTGTGCATGAAAATTCCACCTCTTAATGGCTATTGTAAACTTCCAATACTTCCTCCATTTTGTAATAAGTAAATGTGTCACTATAAGTGAAGTTACTTGTAAATCCCAGTGAAGCTTTAGTTATGGGTATGCCTTGGTTTATAAAAGGCTCCATAATCTAATGTAAGTATTCATACATAAAGCACTTGTTCTTAAGAATTTCGTATGGGAAGATCATCTGATTTCCCTTGTTTGCATGTTATCCTGAATCACTATTTCTGATTCAAGGATCTGTAAATCCTTTTGTAGAAAAAGGTAAACTTGGCATGTCTATTTTTTGTCTTCCCCACTTAACATTAAGGGGGAGTGTTGGGGTGTTAATGTCAAGTGGGGATAGCCACTTAGACAACCCCTTGTCTTAAAGATTATTTTTAATAATCTTAGTCGGTCTTTCACAACCTTGAAAAGAGTGAAGTAGTATAACCGCTCACCCATCTTATATAAGTAGGATGATCCCTCATGGGACTTTTTACTTGTGATACTAAATTACACGGTGCTATTCATCATATAGAACATTTGATCTAAGCTTAAGCTGCTTATGTAAGTTGTTATACAATGAGGTAGAAGTCTGTTATTTTTACTGTGAGATCGAGGAATGAAGTGGAAGTGTTGGGTTAAAGTGTGAAATTATTAATATAAGATAGTGCTTTTCAGTTTAGTTTTTCCTTTTGGATTTCCCGACTTAAATCTAGAGTCTCTTGTCTCATTTACTTTCAGTTATTGTTATTTAATTTCATTAATGATATGTTAACTATTATATGCATATATAAACATTTGGTTAAATGTCTACACATTATCATCTATAATCCTCAGTTGTTTATTTTTGGATCTATAATGCTTCAATTATATCTTCCCAAATTCGCTCTAACATACTTGAGGTGTCTACTACTATGATTCTTGAGGTAGTGTCTCACCGAGGCTGATTTGGTTGTGGTTGCATGGGCCCTTCCTTGGGCTAGGACCAAACCCAGATCTTGAACCTCCACTAGGAATCCCTCCATGTGGTGGTTTTATTAAACCTTTCAAGCCTCATGCACCACCCGTCGGGGCCGACTCTCCTATGAATGAACTTCCTTGTGTCTCAATCATATTCCTAAACTGGACACCCATTGTATGTGTTTTCATAGCACCTATATGATTACTTACAATGGTATGTGTGCCAACACTGGCCTTGATGACACTAGAGTACTTCCAAACACTAGCACTTTCTTTGTGGCCGCCATGTGTATGTCCATATTTTGATGCACTTCCTGAGTTAACACAAAATTATATCTACATGTATCTCCTTTTCCACTTGGAGATGCTTCTTCCTTCGCCTCCACTATACTACCCTCAACAAATACCTTTGGATCGGGAACAGCTTGTGTAAGGGATAGGTAGCCAGGATGGATTAGATGCACGCCCACAATCCTCATTCTTTCCTCCGAAACGCTCTCATTGAAGCCAATGGGGTATCTCTATTACACTTACCTAATGTCAGGAGGACATGATACTACAACTCATTACCTTCCACGAGGCTCTCATCACTTACACCACCATAATTCCCTCGATATTAGCACTTCATCAAATTCCCTTTGTCGCACTTCATTATACTTGAGCCATCTCTCTTCTCTCTATATTTCTTCCGCCAAGTAAGCTTCCATCCTTCTCCACACCTAATCCTTCACCTACATGTGGTGGGGAATTTACTAGCCATAGTTAATCTCTCCAATCCCAATTTTATTATCAAGATCTTGATAGCTAAACGTATCATGTGAAAGTAAGATCCTCTAGGATCATGCAAGAACTTGAAATTTGCTTCCTCAAGGAAAGAATATGTCAAAATCACGTACTCCAAGGTATAGTTGTGCAACACACCTTCCCACCAACAATCTACATCTGTCGTCAACATCTCGGTCGAATCAAAGAGATTCCAATATTATGCCTACATCCAAACCCTCATTCTTGAGCAATAAATTCTATTTAATGCGTAAACTACCAACCACTAGTATAACTCTATTGGAAAAATATCAATAACGTCTCATATAGGTAGTCATAAAGATTATCTTCCACCCACTTTTATGCATTAAAGCTAGGTCCAATACTATATCTTTGAGCAAATGAGTCTTTGCCATCTTCTACCCAGCTCTCAATACTCTCCAAAGACAGTTGATACACCATCTATATGCAACATCTTGGCAGAAAAATTGAAAATAGGTCCTAGCAATGAAACCAAAATGTAGTATTTGTTTTACACACACATTAGTTAGGCGCACTAGAAATTCATCTAGATAGATCTGAATTCTCACTTGAATCACATTAAGACACCAGGTCCCTCATTTTTTATTCCCATTATAATGTTATCATGCATAATTACCATATTCATAATCAAGTTACTCATCCATGCACAATAATCCTCATAAACATGGCAATTAGAAATAAATATAATAAGGAATATACTCAGTCAATGTATACAAGAACTAAGATCAACTACATTATTAAGTCACCATATTCAAACATGTCAACTATCATTATCCAACCACAAGTATCCATTATAAATTATAATTCATTACATAACAAAGTTGAATACATATAACAGCTACTCCAATGATATGCAGTCCATGTGTGCAAACATCAAGCCCTAAATTTTTGTCTTGACAACATAAATCTTTCTCTCTCACATCCACAAAGATCTTTTTAATAATACATTCATCGATATATATACAAGTGGGGAATTTCCTTCACCACCCATGCACTCTCCTAATAATAGGTGTGCTCACAAAATTAGCTCGCATGCTTTCTATAAGATGGTAATAATAGATTATCCTAAATATAAACATTGATTGAATACTATTACTAGCTCTAACTCGTGCATGATTCTTTTATTTTCTTGCACGTACTTTACCCAATTATAGCCTTTTCGTGGCCGTTAAATCGTCATGCTATTATCCTTTTCTTGGTTAACACTCCAACCCCGATTTTCCTATTTTTAGCCCCGGCTCGAGAAAATTAGTTGTCCTTTCTTTTACATCTGTTCATGTATCATTACACATTGATCCATGTTACTTATGTGCATGCCTCTTACATGTTATCCTTTCCTTCTATGTGCATGTAATCCTACGTATAAGCCTATGTCCTATCTCGACACTTAGTCAATTTCTTTGTCCAACACTAGGCTTTCCAATTCTTTGACAGTGATCACATGCTTTAACAAAAGACTTAGTATCCTTATATAATGTCTCCCATCATAGACTTGCTAAAAGGATCTTACACGTGGTGGCATCTCCTACATATTTCCCTTTTTCTATGCCTCCACGAGATTCCTCTATGATGGCTTCATGTTCATGCTCTAAAAACATCTCGTGTAACACCTCATATCGCCCCATTTTATACTAGTCTCCTCAAATGAGATAATATGCTACAACACGAATAACAAGATGCTTATTTTCCAAGGTCTTCATTCCTTCTAGCTCCAATGTAGGGCACAAAAATACTACAATGTCTTCCAAATCAGCTGGTGTGTGGTTTAGTCGTAATAATTTTGCATCAAGAATAGTGTCCTCAATGCTATGCATGTCCTCTCCAGAGTTGATTCTTGACAAGTGGTCAAGTCCCAAGTTTCTATTTCATGGATGTAGTACAACCGCAAAGTCAAATTCTTGGAAAATAAGTATCCAGTGGCAGATGCATCCTTCCAAAATAGGTTTGTTGACCAAGTAATTCAATTCCATATGATCTGTGTAAAAGATAAATGATTTGGCCAATAAGTCTTGTCAAAAATTGTGAAGGGAGTATATCATGGATAACGCCTCATGCTCGTAGTTGTATAGTTTTTCTCTACTAGTGTCAATTTCTTACTTACAAAAAAATATGGTGATCAATATTCCTTCTTCTAGTTATGCTAAGATGTGCCAATATACATGCTAGAGGAATCTACATGAACATGAAAAGGTTTTCCATGAAGGGAAGTGCAAGATAGGTGCAAAGTGGTAATATTTTCCATCAAGGTATGAAATGCTCACATCGTGCAACACCCCAATAAAAATTTCCTTTGGCTTTGAGAAATTCTTCTAGGGGCATAAAAATCTTTGCATATCCTTGATGAATTTTATATACTAACTAGTGTGCCCTAAGAAACCGTGCACTTCATGTTATGTTTGTGGAGCCTATTTTTATGTTAGAGTGTGGTACACCTTCTATGTGTTACACTCGGGTATTTTTATAGCAGTCCCACTCGCCGGTGAGTGGGTTAGGGGGTTCGGGGCGAAGCCCCCAAAGCAAATTTTCATGGGTGGTTTATTAACCCATGGGTAATGGGTAACCGTTATGGGCTGTTTTTGGGCCCATGGTTTTTCGGTACCCATTGTTTTGTAAAACCACCTCTTCGGCTACCCATAGGTTTATGGGATGGTTTTGTTTTTGCCCATTGTTTGATACCCATGGTTTTGTAAAACTACTTAAGTAGTTGTCTATTTATATGGTCTTATGCATATGATAGAAATACAAGAAAATGTATTGCAGATGTGTTTTGAATTCGGGTGTGAATTCTGTAGAGTTTGTTGAGCATAGCTCCAAACATATCTGGGTATTGTATTGAGAGAGTGGAGGCTTGTAATAAAATATGAGCAAGTGATTCTTGGTGGACGTAGCCCAAATTGGGTGAACCACGTTAAATCTTATCTCTCTGTGTTGTGTTATTTATTCTGCACTTTTATTTGAGATCTGTAATATTTTCTGCATATTAGTTTCTACTGTTGCGATTCTATAAGGGATTATTCCACATATTTTATCTCTTATTTCCTAACAATTGGTATCAGAGCTTGGTTTGGTTTGCTGAAGTGTTGAATCGTAGGGAAATTTTTATCTTGAGTGGGAGCTATGGCAGATGATGGAAGATCTAGGGTTGATAAATTCAACGGGAAAAATTTCAGTCTTTGGAAGATGCAGATGGAAGATTACCTTTATCAGAAGGATCTTTATACTCCATTGTCTGAGAAGGTGAACAAACCCTCGAGTATGACAGATGTGGAATGGGATTTGTTGGATCGGAAGGAACTTGGAATGATCCAACTGTGTCTTGCATCTTCGGTATTATTTAATGTTTCAAAGGAAAAGACTACAAAAGATATAATGGATGCATTAGGGAAGTTGTATGAAAAACCCTCTACCTCTAACAAGATATTTTTAATGAAAAAGTTGTTTAATATGAAGATGTCTGAGAATAGTTCAATAGCAGATCATTTAAATGATTTCAATATGGTTGTGAATATGCTAGCTTCATTATAATAGAATTTGATGAAGAAGTTAGGGCTTTATTAATTTTGTGCTCTTTACCTGAAAGTTGGAATAGCCTGGTAATGGTGGTAAGCAACTCGGTTCCAGCTAACTCGAAGTTGAAGTTTGAGGATGTTGTAGGGGTGATTCTAAGTGAGGAAATGTGAAGAAAAAGCTCTAGGGAATCTTCTACTTCAGGAATGCTTTGATAGTGGAAACTAGAGGGAGACAGAAGAATAGAGGAAACCGTGGAAAATCGAAAGATTGGGCAAGGTCAAAATCCAAGAGCAAGATTGTATGTTGGAACTGTGGAAAGTCTGGGCATGCAAAGAAGGATTTTTGGGAGCTTCGGGACAAGAAGAAACAACAGGAAGAAAACAAGGAGGCAAATGTGGCATCGGGTAATGTATGTTAGGATGCTTTGATTCTTTCTTTGCATAATATTACTGAATCTTAGGTTTTAGATTTAGGGGCTTCTTTTCATGTTACTCCACATAGGCATTATTTTGTTGATTATGTTCAAGGGGATTTTGGGCATGTTTTTCTTGGTGATGATGAGCCTTGCAGTATAGTTGGAAAAGGTTTTGTTCAAGTTAAGATGCAGAATGAGAATACATGGCTATTGAAGGATGTTAGACATGTGCCTACATTAAGGAGAAATTTGATATCGGCAAGGGGCAATTGGGAAGTGATGGTTGTACTGTGATATTTACAGCTAACTCTTGGAAGGTTACTAAGGGTGCTCTTGTGGTGGCAAGAGGTAAGAAGGTTGGAACCTTGTATTTAACCACTGATAGTACTAATGATTGTAATCTTGTGGCTTCAGATGCAGATACAACATTATGGCACTATAGGCTCGGTCATATGAGCCATAAGGGCATGAACATCATAAAGAAGAATTTTCCTAGATATACAGAAACAAGTTTGGATTTCTGTGAGAACTGCATATATGGGAAACAGAAGTGAGTAAGGTTTCTCAAGGTTGGACCTACGAAGAAAGAGAGTAAGAGCTGGTACATTCTGATGTGTGGGGCCGGCTTAGGTATCATCTCTTGGGGGTTCAAGTTATTATGTTACTTTTATTGATGATGCAACAAGGAAAGTTTGGGTTTATTGTATTAGAAACAAATCTGATGTATTTGACACTTTTGTTAAATGGAAATCCTTGGTAGAGAATGAAACAGTCTTAAGCTAAAATGTCTCAGGTCAAATAATGGAGGGGATTATTACAAGCAATGAATTTAATGATTATTGTTCTAAGAATGGAATCCATAGGCAAAAGACGGTTCTAGAAACTCCATAGTAGAATGGGGTATCAGAAAGGATGAACAGAACAATAGTGGAACGTGCTAGGAGCATGAGGTTACATGCAGGATCGCCTCTTTCTTTTTGGGCAGAAGCGGTGAGCATAGTTGTGTACTTGATAAACAAAGGACCCTCAAGTTCCTTGGATGGAGGCATACCTGAGGAGGCATGGTATGGTAAGAAAGTTTGATTATTCATTTCTTGAGTCTTTGGATGTGAGGTGTTTGTTCATTTAGACAGGGATGATAGGACCAAGCTAAAGGCTAAATTAGAAAAATGTACTTTCATTGGTTATGGTGGTGATGACTTTGGGTTTAAATGTTGGAGTATTAAGGACAAGAAAATCATTCGGTCTAGGGATGTGGTCTTTAATGAGAAATTCATGTATAAGAAACAATTGTAGGAAAATAGGGAAGAATCCAAGAAAGAATATGTAGTGGTAGAGGATCTTCCGGATGGGAAAGTGACCCATGAATCAGTTCAGGAATCTACTCAACAGGAACCCCAAACTCCTATAGTGAGGAGGTCTTTTAGGGTAAGAAAAGAACCTGAACGTTTTTCTCCTTCTCTTTATTATTTATTGCTCACCGATGACGGTGGAGAGCCAGAGAGCTTTGATGAAGCAATACAGGTAGATGCCAATAAGAAGTGGGAGCAAGCCATGGATGAGGAGCATAAGTCTCTCATGGAGAACCAGACTTGGGATTTGGTGAAGCTATCGGAAGGCAAAAGAGCATTGCAGAACAAGTGGGTGTATAGAGTTAAAGACGAAGAAGGAGGAAAGAAAAGATATAAGGCCCGGTTGGTGGTCAAGGGGTTTGCACAGAAACAAGGTATAGATTTTGATGAGATATTTTCTCCTGTAGTAAAAATGACTTCTATTAGAACTATTCTTGGAATAGTGGCAGCAAAATACTTGCACTTAGAACAGTTAGATGTAAAGACTGCATTTCTCCATGGTGATTTGGAGGAGGAACTATATATGCAGCAACCAGAGGGCTATGAGGTCAAAGGTAAAGAGGAGATGGTGTGTAAATTGAAGAAGAGCTTGTATGGCTTGAAACAAGCTCCACGTCAATGGTATAAGAAGTTTGATAGCTTCATGATGGAGCAAGGTTATATTAGATGTCATTCTGACCATTGCATGTATACAAAGAAATTTGAGGATGAAATTTATATCATACTATGTTTGTATGTTGATGACATGTTGGTTGCGAGGTAAAAACATGTAGGAAATAAAAGTACTAAGAAAAAGCTAAGTGAATCCTTTGATATGAAGGATTTGGGGGCAGCTAGACAAATCCTTGGTATGAGGATAACTTGGGATAGGAAGGAATGGAAGTTGACTTTATCTCGTGAAGAGTACATTAAGAAGGTATTGTAAAGGTTTAACATGCAGGATGCTAAACCAGTTGGGACTCCTTTGTGCCATTTTAAGTTATCAAAGGAGCAAAGTGTCCCAAGACAGAGAAGCGAGAAAAGAAACCAGATGTCCAAGGTACCTTATTCATCAAAGAATTGGCGTTTGATGTATGCTATGGTGTGCACTATGCCTAATATTGCCCATGTAGTGGGAGCCGTGAGTAGATTTATGAGTGATCCGGGTAAAGAGCATTGCAAGCGGTAAAGTGGATCGTCGACACTAAAATTTTCCTCCGTAATTTCTATTTCATTAATGTATGTATTAGGAATAGGATGTTGTTAAGTGTAATTAGTAGTAGCGTCTGATAGAAGATAACGGTGCCGTCAGTACGGTGCCGCCAATAATGTAGAGTACGGTAACAGTCAAAGTACAATAGGAATGTTGTAAAAAGTAAATATTTGTCGTAAGTGGTCCGGTAATGTTAAAATGTCAAAGTTGGGATAAGTAGAGAAGTAGGGTCTACATGATTAGGAATTAGAAATATTATATTGGTAATAAGGACAAGGAGTGAGGTCATAAATATTTTGTGTATTTTATTTGTAAAAAGTCTAAAAATGTGGAACCCATGTAAAATGATAAGGTTTATCTTATCTTAAGAGATAAGCTTACATGTACAGATAAGAGTTAAGGTATGGAATATGATTTGTCAGAGTGGATTTCTTATCCTATCTTAGAGATAAGATGGATAAGCCTGGAAGTTCTATAAATAAAGAGGCCACCCCCCTCATTTAGCATAGAAGGAAGTAGTGAGAAATATTGTATGAAGTGTGTAAAGGAAGCCATCAGTTTAAAGGTGTGTTGAAGAAGCCATTAAGAGGTGTAATTGTAAAGTTTCTTCCATAGTATTGGTGGAAGGCAAGTGAAGTCAATAACACTTGAAGTACCTCATGGGTGAGATTGTAACAATTTCATGTTAATATTATAATTTACTTTGATATTTCAGATTTGTCATCATTCCGTCTTATCATAGTCGATGGTATTCTTGTGTTACGTTTGTTGCTTTGTTTCCAGATTACATCCACCAAACTAAAGGTTGTGCATTAGTAAATAATCATAGCACGAGGAGTTCCGGTGAAGAATTATCATAGTGCCGGATTGGTGATGACAGATCCTTCGGTATTTGAGAGGAACCATGGGGACTATTTTGTGCTACAAAGTGGATTAGACACCACTTTACATGGTTATGTAGATTCAGACATGGTTTGGAGATGTGAGTGAGTAGAAGAAGCACGATAGGTTATATTTATACTATAGGTGGGACAGCAAAGTGAGCTGGATTTCATGACTACGTGGAAGCTAGTGGCTTTGTCAACCACAGAGGCTAAGTATGTTGTTGCCACAGAGGTAAGAAAAATATGATTTGGTTATAACAATTGCTTGAGGAGTGGGGCATAAGTAGGAGGAATGTAAGCTGCATAGTGATAGTCAGAGTGCTATACACCTAACTAAGAACTCTGCTTTCTACTCCAGGATGAAGCATATACAATTGAGATATCACTTCATCAGGACAGCTTTGGAGGAAGATAAGTTGAAGTTGGAGAAGATTCATACCAGTCAGAATCTTGTAGACATGATGACCAAGGTGGTCACAAGGGATAAACTAAAGCTATGTTCAGCTTTGGTTGGCCTTCGTGGATGATAGTGAAGGGTTGAGAAGCTTGCTCAGTGGAAATCAGTCTCCAAGTGGGAGATTGTTATGTTTGTGGAGCCTATTTTCATGTTAGAGTGTGGTACACCTTCTATGTGTTACACTCGGGTATTTTTACGGTGGTCCCGCTCGCCGGTGAGCGGGTCAGGGGGGTTCGGGGGTGAAGCCCCCGAAGCAAATTTTCATGGGTGGTTTATTAACCCATGGGTAATGGGTAACCGTTATGGGCTGTTTTTGGGCCCATGGTTTTTTGGTACCCATTGTTTTGCAAAACCTCCTCTTCAGCTACCCATAGGTTTATGGGACAGCTTTTTTGTTTTTTCCCATTTTTTGATACACATGGTTTTGTAAAATTGCTAAAGCAGTTGTCTATTTATATGGTCTTATGCATATGATAGAGATACAAGCAAATGTATTGCAGATGTGTTTTGAATTCGGGTGTGAATTTTGTAGAGTTTGTTGAGCATAGCTCCAAACGGATCTGGGTATTGTATTGAGAGAGTGGAGGCTTGTAATAAAATCTGAGCAAGTGATTCTTGGTGGACGTAGCCCAAATTGGGTGAACCACGTTAAATCTTGTCTCTCTGTGTTGTGTTATTTATTCTGCACTTTTATTTGAGATCTGTAATATTTTCTACATATTAGTTTCTACTATTGTGATTCTATAAGGGATTATTCCACATATTTTATCTCTTATTTCCTAACACTTCACTTTGGTTGGTAGGTTCTTCTAACCCTAAAATGACTACAATCTTAGTAGGGTCTACCAATACCGCTTCTTTACAAATGATGTGCCCAAGTAAATTGCCAAAAGGGTTGGCAAAGATGCACTTATTAATGTTTAGATATATTTCTTACATCTCTCAAACATCAATATCATATTATCATAGTGATCCTTTACTATTCCATAGATGGTCCAATCATCCAGATGAACCCAAAACTTATGAGTGAAGTCCTTGAATGCTTGAACAATGATGCGCGAGAACACCGCTAGCGCATTCTTCAATCCGAAGGCATCATAGTATATGAAAAGCTTCCCCATTTAGTTGCAAAGGTGTTATTCTCTTGATCCTCACATGTAATGCATACGATGGTACCTAGATAACCCATCTATAAAAGAATAGATATCGTGCCTTACAACACCTTTAAGTATATCCTCAATGAATGACATAGGAAAAGGATCTATGAAGAATGAATAATTGAGTACCTTGTAGTCCACATACATTTTTATTTGTGGGTAAGTGCACCAAGTTGGGGGACAATTAGGTGGACATCAAATCTTGAATTTTACATTAAAAACAACAAAACATCAAATTTAGTCTTCCATGGATTTGAACCATGCCGAAAAAGTAAAAATATGTCATAAAAATGGTACCATTGCATAGGGGATACTGTTAGCTTTGTAGAAATACTAAGTTTAAATTGAATAGAATAGGATAAATATCATTTTATAATTTTTTACTAATAGTAGGTCTTTAAGACACTTTTTCTGTGAATGTTTATGTCTATGTTTAAGACTACAAATTTTGTATTACTTATCGAATGTGATAAAACTTATACCATCCCAACCGTGGTGAAATTATATACATATTCAAAAAAAAATTATTTGATTTCAATATTTTTGATGAAGTTATGGCGGACAAACGGAAAGTGCTCTGTTTTCTTTATGATTTCATACCACTTTCACGGAAAAATCATTAAAAAAATATTGCTTAAAAAATACAAAATAAAATTCATCCCAAGATAGATAGTGGCATCTAACTTCTCACCAAAGGAGAAAAATATATATCAATTTTTGGTCATCCAAATCGTGGGAAAACGGACTATAATCTTATAGGTGTTTAAAAAAAAAAAAAAAAAACCAAGTCATTGAATTTTTAGTGTTTAATATAGCTAATCTTGTCCATTTTTTTAAAAATAGCATTTTAAAAACTAGATTCTGGATGTTACGATTCATAATAATATAATTTTTTCTAATTTTGAGTGTATGTATTGCTAATAATCCCTACAAGTTGATATTATGTTGTTATTTGCAATATGACGTCCACTTATGACCCATTTTTTGTCCCCCAACTTGTTGCACTTACCCTTGTCCATCCTTCTTGATATTGATCACCATGGGGCTGACCCACTCAAATTCATCAATAGGTTCTATGATCCCTAACTTAAGCATCTTATCAATCTCTTATTTCACCTTCTCGTTCAAGTTTGGGTTCCTCTTATAAGGCATCTTTGAACAAGACACACACCTCTTTCATCTTAATCTGCATCTCTCCCAATGAGGTATGTATACCCTTTAGCTCATGATAACCCCTTGGGAACAAGTCTTGGAATTCATGTAATAACTCAATGATCTTTGCAACCTGCGGCTCGACCAATAATCTCTAATAATCACCTCAAGTATGCACATATTCCGTGTCAATATTCACCTTCTTAGTTTTCATATGCGCATGATAGGCACATGCATGTTCATCTCGAAGAATCCACAACTTCATGCGCACCCTATGTGTGCTTAATTTCTAGGTCTTTAACTTTCTCACCATCAATGAGGTAGACTATTTCCCTTTTTCCTTCTATCTCAACATGCGTCCTAACAAAATTTCTTTTGTTCCTAATACATCCTCACGTGCCTTAGTCTCGTGTCCTCCCAAAAATGAACCATAAGTTCTTCTCGCCTTTGTGTTGTCTCCCAATGTAATGCACTTCATGATCTACAAGGCCTCATGAACTGGTGGTTTAGTGGAAAAATAGTCAAAGGTGTGAACAATACCTTCTGTCATGTCATGCCAACATACCATTCCAAAGACGCATTTGTGAAAAGTGGAGTAGAACTTGTGTACCCATAGGGATTTTGGTATAGCCTCTCTCGTCCTTGTGCATAACATCTCTCAAACTTGTGGATGTGTACCAAAGTAGGATTCTTCCCATCATACTCATGTATAAGAGAAGTTACATTACTACAAGTGAACCTTTTTAAAAGGATACTCTTACCTCACACCCATTCAATAGATTGTCTCGTGTGTCTCCCACTGGCGCATTATTGTCCCAAAAATTTATAGACCATCATATTCCATCTATCCCCTTCATTTCACCATTGGTCTTCCATCACTCACAAGAAATATCCAGGTTTCTCTTCTCCAGTGTACCTTGGTAACTAATTTTTCCCAAGTGCCTAATCATGTATGACCTAATCATCCAAGAACATATTCCCTTAACATCAAAACCTACCATCTCATAGGTTCCATGGGCCCAATTATCACAATTAATCCTAGTAGTATTACTCGATAGATTGCACATCCTCCTAATGTAGGTTTCCTTCCTTTGATGGATCTACGTTCTCCACATTACGCACCGAATGTGCATAGATCGATTGAGCTCTTCTTCACTAACATGCTCAATATATGGAGAAACCTTTGTCTCATCTAGTGGTATTACCACTTGCTCATCCTTGTTCTCAAAACTGATATATCTTTTGTTGAAGTGCAAATCAACATTGTTTGCATAACACCATGGATGGCCTAAAAGTATTGGGAAGTTATCTTCCTCTACAAGTTCTAGTACCTCAAAATCACTTGTGAATTTTGCACCCTGAATAGTGATGGAGGAATCTTTTAGTACACCAATGGGTATGGCCCTTGTATTATTTTCCATATACATCATATTAGAGGATGGATGGCTGTTGTCTTCCCATTTGGTTCTAATTATCCAAAGTCGAACATTAACCTTTGCACATGTGTCAATAAGAATGTTACTCACCACCAACCATTAATTACTGCATCTAGTGTTATCTCTTTATCAAACTCATGGTCATGTTTTTCTGAATTTTCGTGAAGGATATGACACTCCCATTTGACCCCTACGTGTGGTGCTTTCTTATGTAACCATTCTCCTAGCAAGGGAATGATGTTTTTTACCTTAACATCTTGCATACTTCCTTCAAATCATCAACATCTTTATGTGGAATCTTAATTCCCCTTACGCGTTCCCTCTCGCATGCTTGATACTTTAAGTGTTGGATCTCCCCTTTCCTTTCTCTGAAAACACCCATGGTTTCCTAATATACCTCCTTCCAATGGGCGGTGTCCGGATATTCAACATTTATGACCTCTTCTTTCATGATCAAAGGTTTTTATTTATATGCTCATGCACGAGCGCCGCTTTCGTAAAAGTAGTAACTAGTACATATTGAAGCTCTAGATCACCCTTATTTTTAGGTGGCCACTATTTAGGATTTGCACGCTCCACTTTAATCATCCCAATGCTAGTGGTGAAAATCAACTTACAATAATTAATATGTTGTTCGTTGACTTACATTCATTTAATTATCAAACTCGGGAGCATAGAATTGAAATACTACATGTTGTATACACAGTTATAGTGATATAAGAAGTTGGAATGGAAATAACTATCACGTAACAATGCTGAAAGGAAATAAAACTCAATCTTGAAAATGAACTATTGCTAAATGTTATCACTGAAATAAAGTTATAGATTTAGTAAGTAGATTGTTCCTAAGTAAATATGCATGAAATAAAAAAATGGAGGGGATTTAATAGACCTCAAGTGGGCCCTAACTTGGGTTTCAATACCTTCCTAACTCTATAACTAAAATCTAAATAAAAGAAATCATCTTTATTTATTGATTTGAAAAAAACATTACATATAGGAACAAAATATTAGATTGATCTCTTTTCTCTAATTCCAATCCGACTTACTAACTTTCTTACTTCTTACTATCCACAAGGCATGGCATTTTCCTTTATATCCTATCATTTACAACATGTGAGAAGAAGAATAATACAACAAGGAGTCTTCAAAAAAATAAGTGAGAGATTCGACACATGTTCGACTAACAATTAGTTCTTCATGAAACACACAAGTGTTCAACTAATCAATCAGTTCTACACTAGTTCTTAATCAATGACCAAATCAATCTTTGATTTGTTTCCCATTTTTCCATGTTCCTATTGTAACTACTTCTCCAATGGCATGTAAGGACTTGATTGCTATCACCTCATGTTTCAAAGTATCTTCTTAAATGCATGATCTTTAGTGTGAATGATTTCCTTATGATGTAGATGAGTTACTATGGACAAGTTCCTTCGTTGTATATGGAAAATTGCTTACAACCAAGAGTGACATCAACACATCTAATCATCCAAACAATTTATTGGAATAACAATAATAAATACATACATACTATCACAAAATAAAGACAATTAGATATAACTATATCAATTAGTCATTATGTCAAAAGTTCATGGTTATAATAGTGATGTTCAATAGTGTACTTAGGAAATACATGTACATAGCTACAATGGTTTTATAAATATACAAAAATATGATTTGTAATGAAATAAATTTATATAGCTCATCAAGTTCCTTTTTCCTTGTTTTTGTTCTTACAGACATGTTCATAGAGGTCTGGAAAATCCTCAACCTTGTGCGCCTTTCCACAATATGTGCATACCTTATTCTTAGGACACTCATGCTAGTAATGATCTAGTGAACCACAAGTATAACATGTCCCACACATAAACCATCCTCTACCACCACGACCTATTCTATAATATCCACCTCAAAATCCACAATTTCCATTGTTGTGCATCTCACTGGTATGTCCCTCTTTCTCCTAAGATCCACTTGCCACAGTGGGCCTCGGCACAACCTAATCTCAAAAGCCTCATGAATATGGTCAATAAATCAACAATAAATAGTATCATAGGTATGCACGCGTCATAAATTTTTTAGTTTATAGAAATGTTATTATGTGTCGCATGTTGCAAAAAGTGGGGAATTCATAACATCATGATTCTTATGGAAAATATCACAAGATGTCAACAATGTGTGCACACTCCTGTAAGGGCAGCTATCCTTCATATTTTATTCAACCTTGCAATCATTAAATCATAACCCACTATGCATTTGATGCACTAAATTGCAGACAAACTATCTAATTATGTATCCATTTCTACTATCTACACCTTGAGGAAAGGAGTGACACCCATGTCAACACTCTCAATTTATTTTACATGCAAGTGTTACTTCCAACACCTCGTGCAGATCACTAAAGGTCCTATGAGACAATGCTCTCCTTAATGGTGTCAAAAACTACCTACGAACCACTACACATGTTGGATCTCGATGAATATCATAAGATAAACTCGATAATAATGTTTTAAACTATGCATCGTACTCCTTGACACTCTCGAAAATCCTTTCTTGATATCCTTTAGTGGGTTTATACTCTATTTCTCAAACTTTGGGATATGGAACTCAACCAAAAATGAAATGTGTAGCATGCCATAATATAATTTAGTATGGTGTGGATCATAATTCCTATACCAGATGTGTGTGTGCCCTTGACGTGTGGTGAAAAATTGACTTGCATTCTTGTTAGAATTCATTATTCCTTTAGCTCTCCATAATAACTCATACTTATTAACATGTTCAATTACATCTTCTACACCCCTATACTCTGAAAAGTGAAGAGACATCTCAAAGAAGAATTGAGGTATCTCTGCTATTATGATTTTTGAGGCTGCAATGGTTGTTGAGGTTGTTGTGGCCCTTGTCTTGGAATGAGGATAGATCCTAAACCTGAAATTCTACCAAGGTTTCCTCTGCGTGATGGGTGATATGAACCTCTTGATCCTCCTATCATGACTTGTGGCCCTATAGATGAACTTATTTGCATCCAAGTGGTTGTGCTAAACTGGACACCAACAGTCTATGTTATAACAACACCTATAGGATTTATTCTAACAGTTACACACCAACACTCTATCCTAATGACATGCTCGTGAAAGTACCTCCAAAAATACTTGTTCCAAACACCGGCACCTGCTTGGCGCTTCCATGTGCACATCCTTAATCTATTGTGCTTCTGAGATGATACTAAAATGTGCCTACTTGTATCTCCTACCCACCATAGAGATCCTCCTTTCTTGTCTTCACTATGGTGTTCTTCTACAACAACCTTTGGATTCTAAACACCTTGCACAAGGGCTAGGTGGCTAGGCTAGGTTAGATGCACACACTTAATTATTATTTCCTCAAACTCACTCTCCTCAAATTCAGAAGGGGTCTCTCTACTGCACTTTCCCAATGTAGAGAATACATTATCTTGTGGTCCCTTTCCTTCTGCAGGGGTCTCGTCACTCCTTCCAATCATCATTCTTCTTGATCTCAGTGCATCCTCAACTACCCTCTATTACACATCATTGTACATGATTCTTCTTTCTTTCCTTTCTATTTCATCTCCTAGGCCTTTGCCATCCTTCTGAACTGATCTCCTTCCCCTGCGCAGAGTGGGATTTTAGCATGCCATAGGTAATTTCTCCATTCCTAATAAAACCATCAAGATCTTGATAGATAAAGGTGTCGTGCAAAGATAAGGTCCTCTTGGCTTGTGTAAAAATAGAAATATTCTTCCTCTAGGTATGAGTATGTCAAAATCACATACTCCAAGGTATAACTACACAACACACCTTCCCACCAATGGTCTACTGACTCTAGTCCACAGATCATCCAAATCGACAGGTGTTTGGTAGTCTTCATGTATCCACACTTGTTTTCTACCAATCCAAACACCTCTTTTCTATGTGTATGTGACCAACCACTCGTATAATTCTACCGGAAGAAGCTGAAAAGTGTCTCATACAAGAGACATAGAGATTTTCTTCCACCCACTTACGCGCATTGAAATTAGGTCCAATTCTATACCTTTGAGAAAACACATCCCGACCATCATACACCCCGTTCTCAATTTTATTTAAAGACAATCGAACACCATGTGCATGAAACATCATGGTATACTGAGATCAAACAAAGGTCTTGAAAATGGAACCAAAATGTAGTCTTTTAAATTACTCAATATAACTATGCATGGTGACACTTCATCCGCACAAGTATGGAAGTTCACCTGAAGTGCACGCAACCACAAGGTCCCTCCTTTGTTTTGATTAGCAAGATGTTAGCATACATGTTCATATTCATAACCATGACAACCATTTATTCATGAAAACACATCATAGCATCATAATTAAGCAACACATATAATAAGGAAATTACTCATAGATAATGAATATTAAGATTTGAATACCCATCAAGCCATGTTCAGACACAATAAATTTAGCAATCCATAAGAAATTATCCATTATAATCACCATTTATTACATAATATATGAGCTGACTATATCACAAACCATTACATCCTTGCACTGGACCATGTGCACTCTCATATAGACTCCATACTAGCACTTAGAACCCACATTAACTCACTATCTACACAACACTACTAACTCTCTATTACAACAAAGCATTTCCTATATTTATAGGGTGGGGACTTTCCCTTGACCACATTCATGTACCTTCCTAAAAATAGGTGTGCTTATGAATAGTTTGCATGTTTTTTATAACTTATGCTAACAATATATTGAACTATAAATATATCCATGCTTTCATATGCTTTAATCCTATTATTAGCCTTCTCCATGTGTTGTCATTTTCCTTACCTTGCATGTGATTTTCTATGCTTTTTCTTGGCCTCCAATTCATCTTGCATTAATATATTTACGGATCTTTTCTTAAGCTTTACTCCATCTCCTACTTTTCTATTTTTATCCCCACATTGGAAAATCAGCTAAGTCTTTAATATTTCCTACACATGCACAACCTTGTGCATTATTATGTTTCTTCATTGTGTTCAAACTGCATGAACTCTCATGTTCTTACTTCCTCTCCTTATGTGCATGCCCCTGCACGCAACCCCTAGCTCCGCGCATGGCTAGGCTAGTACTTAGCCATCTCCTTGGACCAACATTCTATCTGACATTTTTACTTATACAACTCATTTCTTAGCTATATCAATGTCTAATTTTGTATGCTTCAAAATTATTTATGCTTTATGATATGTTTTCTTTAGGATTTTGTATGATTATATGTGTTTTCTGATCTGCAATCTTATATGCTATAAAAAAATCTCTAAGAACTTGTATGTTCTATACTTTCTTTTCTTGAATGTTATTGTTTTTCTATACATTGATTACTCGTTATTTGTATGCTTTTGCTCAATCACATATGATTCTTTTCACCCATATTGTTTCATGGACACATTAATTTCTAAATATTTAGATTAGAATACATCTCTTATGATGCATTGTTTGTGACACATATTTCTTTTGTTACTTTGTTTTGACACTCATTACTTACAATACACATTGTTTATGATATAAATCATAATATATGCCAACCATTATTCCTAGAGGAAATAAGTGTAACAAATAATGTTCTATAAGAAATATGGGTAACAATCAATGATATAATCATAATATGTGTTAACTATTTATACTTAAGAGAAATTAAGTATGTATATAATCCATGTGTTCTAAAAATGTATACCATACACAATGTGTATCATAAGCAATGTATGCATGCTTACAAAACATTACTTGACACATACTTGTTTTTAACACAACTAATAACAAAAACTATTAACAATGTTCAATTCATCATGTCTTGTCAATTATGTCTATTTGTGATGGGTTGATCATGTCATGTTGTGTCGCATGTCATAATGGATCAGTTAGGCATTGAGTTGTTGTTTTTATCATACTAATCTACTAATCATTGTTATGATATCTAGCTGATTTATTGAATATTCTCAAGATATGCCTCACAATGTGGCATATTATGGTATTTTATACAAAATTCATCCAAATTATAACTATAGTGCTTTAATTGACACTATATGAGGAAATCCACATATTTATTCAAAATACCACATTTTTACATACGCATCAAGATCATGTAAAATTGTCTCACATTAGACTTAAGTGCTACAACAACTCATAAAAAGTTCAAGTGATACAATGCCTCATAGTTGGCTCAAGTTCTACAATGTCTTATACCAAACTCAAGAGATACAATGACTCATAGTAGGCTCAAGTGCTATAATGGATAATCAATAAGATCAAATGAAAAGATTTCTCAATCACACCCCTTGTGATGATATTAGAGGAAATCAAGTATAATTGTTTCACACTTTCAATTCCAATTCTTTCATATTTGTTTATTTTATAAGCATATTTATTAAACATTAATACATGTTTTTTGATTTACAAGTTTCATGTGTATGGCTTAGAGAGAAAGAGACGACTAGACTCCCAAATTTGGTAATTTGGCATTTTCTATTGGAAATTTAAATTAAATCCTTTATTGATGAATTACACACACAAACAAATCTTTAACACATTATCATACTCTCTCTTAAGGATTTCAAATACTTTATATTACCCTATTATGTTGCTCACACACCTACATGACTAATCTCATTTCCCATAGATAAATTATAATTTATATTACACTTTTCCATATTTCCACTTGCAACAATCTATCCTCCTAGACAATACGATACGGGTTAGATGAAAACGTAATGCAATACCGATTTTTCCTCTCTGTACAAATGATCAATTTTCTTATGTTCATCTTTATTCCCCTTCCTAGGTTTTCCATAGTGCAAAATAATATCCCGTGGAATGATATAAAAAATAATTAAACAAACTCGCTCATAATACTCACCTAGCTTTTTCAAGGAATATTTTATTAATATCTATAGATGTTAAGGAAAACTACATAACCATCCCTAATTCAAGAGAAAACATTAGGAGAAACCTCTACATAGGTATGAAACACTCAAAATTGGGTTAAGAGTAGATCAAATCCAAGTCAAAGAATTCCAAGAAAAATCAAACTATTAATATCAAGTTTCCAAGAGCCAAATTTTTAGTTACATCAACACAATTACATTTCTAATATGAGGATAACTATGTAGGTTTGATGCATCATTGACATAGTGCTATGTAGGTAATGCAAGGGTTCCACAACCCAAACTACTAACCCATTTTTATAGGTCTTTCAAGAGAGCTAGGTTTTTGAGGAAATAATTATGGTGATAGGAGATTTTGCGCATCTCTTGAGATCATAATCTCACACAATGTTATATGTTTATCAGTCGCACCTACTCCAAAATTCATAGTTGCAGAAAACATCAAAGGACATAACCATACAAGTGAGATATAAGTGTCAAACACTAGTTTCTAGAACCTACCATTAGTGTTCTTGAGGGTTTTAACATTATATTTTAGAGATGAAGCTTTCTAGACATTCTCTAGCTCATTCCACCTTGTTTTAAATACAAACCAGTTTGTGAAACATAAAAAAAGATAAGTATATATATTCAATTATATTTCACTATATTTAACATGTGTTTTTTAATCAAATCACTCTTAATAAATTATTGTATGTTCAAATTTTTATGTGAATGCTTATTTTATTAATATGAATATGCAACCTTTCTATATTACAATCCTATTAGAATTTTACTAATTGAATAAAACTCAATTAGGGTTAACTTGTTTTTTGAAATTAGTTATTGATTAAAACAAATTAGTTTATTTTCCTTAGGAAACCTTTAACAAATCAGGTCTTCTATCTATTTATTTCCTTTTTATTTTTCTATGTTTATTCTCTATTTCATTTCACTAAAGTTTTAGGATTAGTGTCTAGCTAGTTGTACATTTTCAAATCCCATATACCTCTAAAAGGAAAGCAACCATGAACACTCCTTCTATTGTTGATACTCTAGTTCTTCATGAGAATGTGCAAGATTGTGACATCCATATTACTTTTATCGATCTAGATACTTTTGAAAATCAAACCTATCTCCATTCATCCAAGACTCTAATAGGATTCATCCGACAAGCTTAATGGTGTTGAATGTGATCAAATTTTCTTCTATTCTAATTTTCACAAAGTTATTCAAATAAATATTCCCCACATTAATAATATTATAAAGTATCTCCTTAAATCCAAAATTCACAAATATCAATCAAGTCAAGCTCAAGGGAATCTCCTTTTGAATTATCAATCATAACAATAATTTATCTATCTCTACCCCACCTACATATCAAGTGGAAATTCCTTTCCAACCTCTCAATCCTACATCCATAGTTATTAAATCTGCCCTTAGCATGAGAGAAATTTATGTAGCTTGAAAAATTATTATCTCTTCTAATTACAACTACTAATCTTTGACCACCTCTTGTGCACATGCATGGAATCTTTCATGCCTCATTTGCTACATGTTCCCTCATACATGCCATTCATGATCTTTAGGATAAGGTGTTCCATCTAGATAAAGGTATGTGTAGGAAATCTCATGCCATGGATCCCTAAGATCTTCATCTTAATCCATTAACAACTAAGGAAGCTTCTTATTATTTCCTCTGGGTTTCATTTCTTCTAAGCTTCCAATTTATGAAGGTAAAGGAGATCCCAAAAATATTCATCAATCCTTACATGCAACATGTCAATATTATTCCTATAATGATAAGCTCCTTATAAAGCTATTCACATGAAGTCTCATGGATTATTCCCTACATTGGTTCTATGACCTCCCATTTCAATTCATCATGTCCTTTAATCCATTAGCTGATCAAAATTTTAAATCAATATTAGTGAGAATGTATTTTATGCTGAAATTTCAAAGCTTAAGAATGAATCTAATAAGAGTATTAGTTCCTATGTGTTCTTATAATATAATACAACATTTATTAAGATGAAAAATTCACTTGTGGATAATGAGCTTCAAGATCTACTCATGTAAAGTTTAATAGATCCTTTACAAGAGTCTATTAAACCCTTAAGGAGAGATAATTCAACCTTCTATCATTGAAAAGCTTAAATATGGGGCCAATGTACAATCTACACCTACTACTAAGTTTCAAGGAAAACAAGGTTTTAAAGTCAAATATAATGAAAACAAGAATGAAGAAAAGGTAACAATCAATGTTATATCTCCACCACCTAAACTTAAATTACAAGCCCTTGCTAGGTGACCATTCACATGAATACCTTTATCACTACATATTATATTTACATATGTACTTGAGTGTAACCTCAAGTATCTCCCTCCACCTTTGGAGGTTGATACACGAAAGCCTCACTCTATATATTTCGATTCTAATTCCTACTATGACCATATTTCTTGTATTGCTGGCCATTATAAATATTGATACTTCAAGTTAAATCATGTCATTCAATATCTTATTGATAATAAAACTATTGAATTTTATGCTAATCAAGCATAGTATATACCACTATTATTCAATGAGAATGAAAATCTTAACATCTTCAATGACCCATTATTGTTTAGGTATATAGTTGAGCCTAAGATTAATAATGAAGTTCATTATGCTTTTATTGTGCATCCTCCTCTAGTTTCTTATAATCATCCATTACATGCCATTATTATAACCGTCACTACAAATCCACCTTTACAACCTAAAATTACATTTTATGAAAGTGAAATTGTGGATAATGTTTCGATAATATCAAACTATTTATTTGATTTTATGTCAATAAAAACCTATCCACAATGTTAAGGTCAATGGTGGTTAAAGTGATAAACTATGTACTATGACATTACTTGAACTATTTAGGATACAATAAGCAACATTTACAACCTATTTCTTGAGATATTAATGTATCTATGGAGCAGTGTGCATGAAAAGTTAAATAATTCAAAATAAGAATTGACACCAAGAAAAACCTAACATAACACCACAAGATTAAGGTTAAGAAGAGAAATAAATATATAAAAATAATAAAATGTTAAATATCTATTTATTGCATGAATTTTCTCAATGGGCATGGATTCTCAAGTTGATTTTTATAAGATTAGGGAACCATGATTATAAGGAGGAGGATTAGGTACTAAGAAAATTCCCAAAATAGAAGGATTTCCATATTTGGAAAGGATGTTACATAATAGGGTTTCTCAATCTAATAAGGTTTCCAAAATGGAAAGGTTGCATGAGATATGGTGTACAATCTACCTTTGGAAGGTCATTTATATATAGGTTTTAGTTGGGGAGATTAGTTTATTTTAATAGATGTGGAATAATAGAAATGTATGATTAGTGGTTAGTTAAGAGTGACTATGAGTAATTAAGAGTGATTAATTATGCATGACATGTTTTGAGATGTGTGATCTGATGAAGTTGATTTAATTGATTAGTGTAGAGGTGTTGATGCGATTTATTTAGCTACAAATGATTTATTAGTGACATATTTGGGGGTTCTAAATTTTTCCTCTTTGAAGGGTGTCACAATTAACGATGCCCTTCCAAAGAAAGTAGTAAAAATAAATGGGTGTAAAAAGAAGATTCTCCTAGTGGTATGGCTAATAGGAATAGATAAGGACCTAAAAATATTAATCGATGGGTCATTTCAACGAATTTTGTGAAGGGATTGATAGGCTAATTTTAAAATATAAATAAAATTTGGAAATGTTGATTGATGGGCCAGTTCAAGGGTTATATCAAAGGATTGATAGGATGATTTTGTAAGGAAAATGACTATTTCATTTAAAGAGATTTCCATAGTGTCATGATTGGTAGGATGATGCCTCTGAAGAGGGCATGAAAGGATGAAAGATATGGAGGGACTATAAAAATGATAAGGTGAAGGGATGATGATTTTGGATGTGGATGTAAGGTGATGAGATTTAGACTATGAACATAAGAGTGTTGATAAAGGTTAAAGGGTAGAAGAATGCAATGACACGTGCATATCTTGCATAATGGGTAATTATCTTGGGCAATATGATATTTGATATAGCACATAACATGAGGTATTATTTATATGAAATACCAAAATGATAACACGTTGTAATATTGCATAGGAGTGACTCAAAAGAAAAAACACACATAAAAAATAAGAAAACAAACACAAATAAACATACATAATTAAATTAATGCAATTGTTTGTCTTGATTAGTACCCAAGTGATTTGTGAATGTGACAAGGGTAACATGTTCCCTAAATAATGATGTATGCGAGAGAGGTGGATGATGACCAATATATCTTGAAAAGTGTTGATGTTATCCATTATTTACCCCATGAAATGATGTATGAAGGGGGAATTGGATTATGAACAATGTATTCCATGTAGGTTTATGATTATGATTTGTTACACTTATTTAGAATGGGTTTTTGACGTCTAGGATTTTAGATGTTTTTCTATTTTTTTAATTTTGTGATGTTATGAATGTTTTGGATATTTGACATTTTAAGGTTATTTTCAAGGGACTATGTGGCAATTTTCCCCTTCAAATAGCTCAAATACACCAAGATAGTGACCAACACAATATCACAAACTAATCTACATTGGGATTGAGTTCGAAATAAGAATAATCTGTCAACATGTGTGGTTTTATGGATGGATGGATACGAGAAGTGTGGAGAAATCACACCCTTAAGTGTAGGGTACTTGTAGACACTAGGACCTCTACATGACACCAAAAATTGGTTTTCATCATGGTATTTATCCAAGGTGCCATAAACATGGTTTTCATTATTGGATGAAATTATTTAACTCTCTTTCATCATTAAATTTTTTTTTTTCTATACTTAGGTGTAGAATAATTTTAGGTGCATGATGTTCATGGGTTCATCAAGATCTTCTCCATCTTCAATAGCCAATTTGTAATCTCCATATCCATATTTTCGTAATGATGACATATGGCCCTAGCTTGATTAGCCTATTTTCCTTCTTTTCTTGCTCTTTGGTAGTGTTTATATAATTATATTTAAGAACTAGGTCACCAATATCAAATTATTTGGATATGATGCAATTATTATAGTATCAAAAATTGGGTTTTTATACCTTCAAGTGATCCAAGGAGTGGAGATTTTTCTTCTCTAGGATTTTCAGTTCATTAAGATGAGTCACTCTATATTCTTCATCATCAATTATGTCTTAAAGGGATATGGGTAGAGATGTTAGTTTAATCTTAATGGAATGATAGAATCAATTCAAAATACTAGGGAGTAAGAGGTGGATCCATGAGAGTGTGGATGAAGGTACGGTGATACCATAAAGCACGATAGATTTGGAGGTTCCCATTTATGCCAGAGGTATTGATAATTTTCTCCATACTCTTGATAATTTTTTTGTTGGAAGCCCTAGTTTGTCCATTACCTTAGGGAAAATATGGCTTGGACCATTTATGGTTGATATGGAATTGATTTGAGATTAGTTGTAAAAACTTTGTAGTTTCTATGAGAATTTTCAAAATAAATTCAACATCATTGCAAATATAGAGTTATGGATGCAAATCTTAGATTAAGAGTTATAGAGTTTAAAAATAATAATATCGAAATTGTATTTGTATTTTTAACATATAATTTCTGATTCTATGATTTAGAAAAAATGTTTGATCATTTACTAGATGAAAAATAAAAATATTTTAGTGAATTGGAATTTTTGCACCAATAGTTTAATTTTTTTAATGTTATTTGAATTGATTTTTGGTTTTTCAAGCAATCCTTTTGTAATTTGTACACAAACTAATTTTACCCTCAAAACAATAATTTCCATTTTTTCCAGCTCACTCACAAAAACTCAACACTCTAAAACCATGTTAGGAAATGGGATAATTAATAAATTACTAAAATAATTAAATACCCTTAAGTATGCCAAGGATTATAGTTTAGATGTATAGGAATTAATTAAAATGACTTAAGAATGTAAATACGTAAAATTAAATACATAAGAGTAAAAACACATTACAACACAACACCATATTTATAGTGGTGAAACCTCACATTGTAAAAGCCCCATTGTCAAAAATCACTACCCTTTATTAAGAATTTCACTTTCACCCAAAGACTTCGACTTGCCTCCTTGGGTCCCACACAACATTAAACCTTTTCAAAGTTTTTGATATGCATAAAAAAATGCCACAAATACAATATAATCTCATCACCGAGATCATCCTATTAAATAAGGTGGATGATTCGGTTCCACACGAGTGTACTTTTTCATTATTAATAAAATTAATTTAATTAATTTAATAACTTCCACATTAATTGGAGAGGGGACCCAAAATTCAAACTTATAACAATATAAGTTTGACAATAATGTTTATAAAAACATTTAATGGATATAAATAAAGTTGTGGCCCACCTAATGATGACCTCGCTTGATATTAATATCCCAACAAAGCTTCCATGGAAAAACCCTTTGAAAATTTGCATGGTTATCCTCCATGAAAATTCTTTTAAGATGACATAAGATACAAAGACTATAAAAATTGGTTTATTTTATCTTCCCATTTGAAACTTGTAGTTGTAAACCCTTGTTTTCCATAACTCTTCCAAGAAATCCAAGTGCTCATATATTGCAAATCCCAAGGAAAATCTCCATGAAAAATTTCCCATACGTTTTACTCTAAAATGACTTCTCATTTATCTATTACTAACATGCTAGAGTGGAGGGATTCATTCCATGTGATTTGGTCATGTTTTGCTTGCAAACTCCATTAAAACACTCACCTTACAACCAAAACTTATTTTATAATTTCCAAAAAATCCCAAAGATAATATATATATATATATATATATATATATATATATATGATAACTTGTTACTCTAAACAAATCTAGTCTCATGTGATTTGGATGAGAAGTTATCAAATCAATATGTTAGCCCAATTCTTAATAAAATGTGATAAGTGTATAGAAGAGAAAATGTAAACTAATTATAGAAGTGGGATATGGGTGAATAATGGATTTAATATTATTTTTGGATGTTATAATGTGTAATGGGTATTTTTAGAGTGTCTACACTAAGTCATGCCCATAACTCATTTTCTCATTTCCCATTGATTCCCAAGAGAAAATTTCCTCAAATTTGGAGAAAGCCATCTCCTCCTCAATACCTTTTAAATGAGCCCATTTCTTCATAGTTCTATTGATTATTGCTCCCATATTGGCCAAATCTATATTTCATATGCATGCTTCTTTAAAATCCCGTCAAAATTCAATATTTTCCTTGACAAAGTACCAACTTGTCATTATCAAATTGTCAAGATACATTTTTCAAATATGAAGTTAAATTATTCTATCTTCAAGATCATATCCATCCTAATCATTGAAATTCCCAACATCGGAGACAAAAACATTTATTTCATGGACTTGAGGACTGAAGGTGAGGATGACATAAGGCAACCGAAATACGATGTCAAACAAGATCTTTCAAAGTGGATTGTATCGGACTATAGGATTTCATTTCTCCATCCAATCTACCGAATTGGGCTTGACATGTTTCAATCATTATGATCCCATAAACCGAGAGATCAAAGCGAAAAATGGCTCACTATTGACTCAACTGGACCCAATGCACATTGGCACCGCTTTTGGGATACAAAGGAGAAATAATTTTGTGGTTTTGACCAAAGAGAATGCCCTAGATGAATGGAACAACTAGGACTCAATTATCCAAAATATTCTATCCACCTCTTGGTTGAAAGTATAAAATAAAGGACCCTCCAAGATCCCTAAAACTATGGTGAGAATGGAATTTATTTAAGAGCTCTCATATATGATTGTTCTCTTGAGCCAATTCATGGGATAACCCACAAAAAAATAATTCAAGCCTTAGATGGTGGAGTTTATGAATATCATATTCAAAGGATCACAACACATTTACTGGTGTCAAATCATTAGTGAAAACTTGCACGATGCCTTAGTGGATGTGGCCTCAACAAGTGAGATGTACATGACATTGTACCTTGTGTATTCCATCATTTCAACAAATATTTGGATGGGTTTGTCCACCGATGGATATTTATGTGAAGACAAGATGATATATGAATACCACCCTTAGACCACTCAAGAGGGAATCTTACATCATTTCAAACAAGTCAACGATTCCCTCACAATGTTCATAGTTAGGTCACTAGAAGGTAACATTGCTTTAAGAATATTAAGGGATATGCAAGCCTCGTTGTAATATATTGCAGCTACTTCATAGAATTACACACCTTCACATACATTCGGTTTGGTAGCTTCGATGGGTACCCATACAAGCTCTTGAGGTATATCAGCAATAAGCTAGTTTTGATTGAATTATACAGGTAATTGGGTGTCATGCATACAAAGTTGAAGGATGTAAATGTCAAAGGTATTAATTTCCCCATAAAAATTGGCATTTACTATTGTAAGAATATTGTAAATGCCAAATATAATGATTCTACCATGTTCCCCTTTAACCTTCATTCCTATTCTAAAAGGTTAAACTTCGATAGTAAGGATTTTTTCATAATAACATGAGGGTTACTTGTGTTAATACTCATCATCCTGAAATTGAGGACTTTTGGGCTGATTGTTTTGATGATCTCGAGGTTCAAAAATGAGATTACATGAGGATGAATATTAAACATATGAGGGGATTTAGGTTACAATGGGTCATGGAGGGATTGATATATGATGGTATCGACCTAATTTACCCATACTTTATGGAGTATGTTTAGAAACAAAATTTGAAATCTATTGATTGGTCTAAAAGGGAATCAGGTGACATCCTGCATCGCACTATTGTAATAAAAGATTCAAAAATTGGTTTCTCAATAAAGTGTCACAATTCACTTTGCAAGTAAGAGCATTGATTTGAGATCAAGTGAGGGAGCATCTCACACCAAAATTTATATCAATAATTCACATGCTACAACCTCAAGTTGTCCTCTAGATCCCAATTGCATCAAATAAGTCTCACCTTTCATTTGCATCTAAGTTGTCTCTGTTAGGAGTAATTTCACCACTTCTCTTAAGATGGGAGAAATTTCTACTTCTCCTAAGAAGGACAACCCCATTGTTCCTAAGGAATATATCCTTCAATCCTTCTCACTTCCTACAAATCCTCCTCAAAGGAGTTATCCTCATTCCCATTCACCTTCTCCCACCATTCATGTTTCTTCACCAGTCCATTCCTCTCATCACCCTTCTCTCATACCTTTGCATAATTTTTCACCCTCCTCTTTCTCTCCCTATCCTTCTTTTTTTTGGATATCACCATTTAAAGAGGAAAAAAATATAAAACTATGAGAGTTGTCAATCCTAGTTTTGAGGCAATAACAAAGATCCTAAAAATAGACAAGGAAATCAAAAAAGCTAAAACTACTTCAATGTTGGCGACTTTCCATTTAGAGAATAATTTATGGAAGTATTATAAACATGTGTTGAAAGGCTTGATGTATAAATGAATCTAGTGGGATATAAGCTAAGAATAATCCATGTCGGAGAATCCAAACAACTAGGGGATGTGTACAATTTGACAAAATCAATCTCAAGGATGATTAAAAGGGTGGAAAATGGAAATCAAACTCAAGAACAATTGGAAGATCGTGTTCATGTAATTTCTTCCTACATCACAAAATTTCTAAATCTAGATGGTTTTACTTCTTCTCCATCTTGACCCCTCTCCCTCGCTTGGATCTTGGATCAAAATATTATGGAAGAGATTAAAAATAGCAAGAAAGGGACACTCACATAATCATGGGTTAAAATTATTCTAAATAGTGGTTACAAGTTCATACAAAAATCGAAAAGGTCTATGAATACATAGAAATATTGACTCTCAAGATCAAGAAGCATCATGGAGGTATGCAGTACTAAAATATATCACTAGGAAGATTTGATTCCATATGGCAGATCCATAGCCATCTCATATCGTAACATCCTTATTTCTAAATGAGTGTTCATATGAGCCAAAGTAAGTATATAAAATAATTAGGTGAGCACCATCGAATGGAGAATAAATACCCTCAAGGAATTAATAGATGATCTTTATCCCTATTGGTAAATAATGACATGTCAAAATTATAATTTAGTGTGGAATTTTAATACATGGGTTGTTAACCACCGATGATAGTAATCCCAAAACGAGAACAATCGATGAATTCAAACAAAATTTTGTGAAGAGGATCAAAGATAAAATATTTCAACCTTAGAATTTTTGTATGGACTCAATGAATAAGATGGCCAAAATCTACAACATCATCTTAGAAGAAACTAAAGATCTTCCAAATCAATTTGGACAAGGTAATAATATTTTGGAAGTGGCAGACTTATGGGTTGATGTTTTAGATAACAATTTGATTCAATGATAATTTAAAGTTTAATATGTGGTCACACACTTCTATCGAATGTGTAAAATGTCAAATTTCCTCCAATTATCTATATCCAAGGATCCACGTCTTCTATATTTCTACCAACATGATAATTTCTTCTCTCTTTCATGAAGAAATAACATGTTTTTTAAAAGTGACTTGTTTCACTTAAGTGATTTATATTTCTCCGTTGAGGTTGCACTTTTTCTCTTTTTGTCTTATCTCACTTAAGTGACTTTCTATTCCTTCATTGTAAAAGTTCTTTTCTTAAAATAAGGAAAAGTAACTTAAATCTAGAATATGAAAAGTTGCATAGGGTGATGTAAGGTCATGTAAGGAGAATATAAATTTGGATGGCCTCTCCATTCCAAGGAATCAATTTTTACTCTCTCTATAACATGTTGTAATTCTGTTAATCCTACTTAGAAATTTTCCTCCATTCTCCCTCTTTTCACTCAATCAAATGTATGAAAATTTTGTAAATACATAAGGACCTTTCACCTTTTTAAATAGAATGAAAATAAACGATTGAACTTAGTGTCAATTTCTATAAGTATTTCATACTTG
The DNA here is from genome assembly GCA_018340775.1 of Taxus wallichiana var. yunnanensis. NCBI lineage: Eukaryota > Viridiplantae > Streptophyta > Pinopsida > Cupressales > Taxaceae > Taxus > Taxus wallichiana. The sequence continues at coordinate 580,395,158 of CM031241.1, read as the reverse complement.
TAGAATTTACATATGTTTACCCATGTCTCCTAATTGAAATTGGAAAGCTCTTTAGATTATAGTTAATGAAATAGTATTTCAGCTCATTAATGCAATTCTCTTCCTCATGTTTCTTTCCTCACTTACCTATATTTTCATCTCTCTCATAGACATTATTGTGATCAATACAAAGGTGTTTCGCACATTCCTCATTCCTTAACCACCCCATGAGCTAGTTTAGTGTACATATTTTTCCATATTTCAATAAATGGGATCCACCCCATCCTAACTCAGGGGTACTTAGTCCCATGATCATTGAGGAAATATACATTTTTTCTATAAGAAAATATTTCACCAATAGAAACATAGATTACACTAGCACTAACTTCATACACTAAAGCATCTCGGTACTAGTGTCCTACTTGAAGCTAGTGTCTAGAAGACATAAAATGTAATGAAATTTATAAAAGAGGATGATGGGAGGTAAAATATATTTTATAAGCACTTAGATCAATCATGTAGGTTTATGAGAAGTGAGTGATAAAATGAGGAATATTTACAAGCCTTAGGATAAGGAATGGTAATGTATTTATGCTAGTTTTATGCATGCAAGTTGTAAGGGATGTCAGCTAAATTACTAGTTATCAAGCATATAATTACCATATTTAGGTATCTATAATTATACTATATCGTGGGTGAAAATAATTCAAAACAATGATTTATCTTGGATAATAATTCTCTTTTAAATACCTAAAACCACACTAGACTAGTTGATTAGGATACTTGGCTCTCACCCCATATTAGGAGTATTGTCTCATGTCCTCGTAAATATCATAAATAAAAGAATAAATAAAATAATGAAAGAATATCTTAAAATAAATAATATGTGAAACAAGAATGAATAATCAGGCACGCGTATAAAATTTAGGCCTTAGGAGGTGGGTGAAGTTCTAAAATTCCATGTTTATTGTATTTTCTAACCGCTTCCAACCTTTGAGATCTTTGGAGGCCTTATCTCGGAATTGTATCCACAATATCCGGTACTTCCTCAAAAGTTAGCTCATATACCTTCTCCTTCATCTTCTCAATCACCACATCTAATTCTAAGGTAGTACCTTATAGGGCATCCATCTTTTGCATTACCACAAAGTTGTATATCTTTAAGCCTTTCATAAAATGTGTCTTTTGTGGATTTTATTAGTCCCCTTTTTCAACAACCTCTTTCATAACCTTCTCACATTTGGCCTTATTAGTATTCATTATGTCCTCGTATTATTTTCATTCGCCTCTTCAACCGTAGTGCGTGCATTAAGTATGGGAACAAAATCGGAATTTGTAAAAACTTGATCTACCCTCTGCGTGGCCTCCTTGACTTCTATGATTAGTGACTCATATTATTTAATCTTATTTTATACTTTTTCTTTATTTATATTGTTCATTTCTTCAGTTGATGGCCCCAAATCAATTCTAACCTTGACCAACAATATCCAAACTAGGTCTTCAAGATAGTCCATATATGTATCATACTATGGTTTGGCCTGTTTTACCAAGTTTGTGCATGGATGCATAATGATACTTACTATATCATTTTATTTGTTATACGCATCGGTCATTCTTTTATTCTCTTCATTCAACTCTTTTATAAGCTACTAATTTCCCATACCTTTGCGATGTATATCTTGCTACATCCTTTTACCACATCCCCTTTTCCAATATTTCTTATCCCTACCTCACTGGCCATCTTGTTTAGCACATGGCAAGCTCATTAATTCGAGAGATTTGTAGATTAAATCACATGGAACACCTTACGATTCCTTCTTAAGTTTCATCTTTGAATATGACTACTTTCTCACCGCAAACTTGGGTTCCTCTATGTGCATCGAATATTCCATGAGATCATCTTCTTGGTACACGTAAGGCGCGGACTTATCTAAAATTTCCTAATATAATAAATCCTCTACTAGTACCGAGATTGTCCTTTAACACCTTTGAGAGGTCATCGATGTATGCCATTAAGGGTGCCTATGGGATTTGCCTTGGCTTCCTCCCTCATGCATGTGGCTTTTTTGGGGTCTCCTACATTATATTCAATTGTTCCCTTCTCACTTCTTCCTCATGTTCTTATTCATGGTTTTATGATCTTCTTCTTTGTGAAATTCTTCATCATGAGGGCCATTATTTTATTCATCCACATCTTCTTCATTCACCGCGCTTCTTCCTCCTTTTGTAGTGGCTCTTCCTCATGCACTATCTCTTCTTCATGCACATTTTCTCTAAGTCATATTCCTCTTCCTCCACATCATATATCACTCTAGGATTCTTCTTCACTAGACTAGCCTTGTGTTCCCTTCTTGTGAAACTCATGTTGTGCACATGAGATGCTTACGTCTTAGCTATCTTCCATTTTCTACCTTTGTATCTTATTTATCTTGTTCTAGTCAAGAGTAACCTCTTCATCTTCTCCTTCTTCGCTGTTGTGAGGGATTCTCCTCATGCCTCCGCTTTTGGATCTTCATAATATGCTTCCTTGGTGGGCTGCGGCATGTCTACGCCATGCACATTGATATCTTTTCCATACTTAATCTTTAGCCATAGGCTGACATAAACTTTGCAATTCTATTTTCTAACCACCGGTATAAAAATTGGACTAAGGTCCATGTTTTCCATCTCCATTGTTTCCAAGTATGATGCATTAAACACATATCCATACCTCTTATGCATTATATGGTAGTTTGCGTCAACCCTCTCTATATTAAATTTGAAGTGCTTTATATCCTTTATTCTATTTACAATGCACCTAAAGTACTTGTATGTGAATGAAAATGGTAGTTGGCACCATGGCCCCATCTCACCATTTTTCAGAAAAATCTAGTAAGGTCTGAAGTGTTGCATCACTACAAACTCCTCTTATTTATCCAACATTGCTAACAGATCTCTTAGTATGTGCCACTCATTCTCAAATTACTCACACATCCTTATATGTCACTTCTCGAGGAATGCATTATAAGGATTCATGATTACACCATCATATGTATACTTAGTGAACCGTTTCTTTAGAGAATTATCTTCAATGCGACGATCCCATATATTATCTTCCTCGCCTATCTGGTATGCCAATTTCCCAAAATAAAATCAACAACAAGATGGATCCCCAAGTTATTTTCTCTCCTTTCTCTTTCATCACCTTCGCCTCCTCAATTATTACTTCAGATATGTATAGTGAAATATTGTACTTAGTCTTGTGTGTCATCTTGTGTGCAATATGAAGGAATTTCTTGTTTACCTCATTCCAGCACTTCGAGGCTCCCAACTTGTAGCTAAGTGCATGACTCCTCTTGTGCTAGGGTCAATGATTTTATCAATACTGAAGGTTTGGCTTCCCCTTTGATATTAAAATTTGGTAGTTGTCTCCTCTAAATTTTCCTCCTCAGCTAAATCAAGCTCCATCTCTTCACCAATGTCATGCAAAATTATCACTTTATTGATCAATCTGTAAATTAGACACATCCTTCTCCTAGTGAAGTAAAATTAGTCTTAGTGTACGTGTGACATCAACCATTGAAAGAGGCGTGTGGGATTTCCAAAGAAAGGAAATTCAAATAAGTGAAGGACACCTTCTCCTTTCAAATTTTTCCGCATTTGTGTCATCTAGGATAATCTATCCTTTCGCACTCCTTGTACTCAATTCATGTAAGACATCCTTATTGATTTCTACCTCATGTCCTTAGGCATGGTGATTATATTCACCGATCTTACATTTTCTCAATTGTGATGCCCATGGTTTCCCTACTATTACCTCTTGTGAGATATTGCATCTTCAAAAACCAATCTTCAGTGACTCATCAACAAACTTCTTGTTCTTTGGTGCTCTCCTTGGTGCCATTGTTTTTCTCCAACTACTCAAACCCTTAAATCCATGAAATATTTTCCTAGGTACTAAAATAAACTACTTGTTAAAATTTGTTCTGTAGTGTCAAATAACCAAACTTCTTACTCAAACCCTACCCTTTATCACCTCAAATCTATGCCCTAGATCAATCTAGAAGAATTTGTGCCCTAACTCAACCTTTCAAACCCTTTATGTGAACCCTAGCTCTACATATTTCCTTCAAACCCTCTCTTATCTACCACTTATTCACAAGGAGCTTATGCATAGCTTAAGGTTTCGTGTTCACCCTTACTCATCTCTCGATTCATGCTTCACCTTAGCTCTCTAGTTCGTTTTTACAATTCATTTTTTTGTAATTAATATCTCTATCACACAAGTTCTCTAAAACAAGGTAATAATGATCTCATTCTCACCCTATTTATAGGTTTTCCAATTTCATCTCGCATTAATTGTTCCTCACCTATCACCATTTTTTTGTATCTTTAACTCACTTTTTTGCACTTTTTCTTTTACTTTATCCTACGCACGGAGTCCGTAACATTTTGGTGTGCCACTACTTCCCAAGCTAAAGACCTTTTTATGTGCATATTCATGTGCCATGACATTCCTCCTTTGTGCCACTTTCCAATTAATCTATATTTTTATTTCCTTCCTCCCATTACATTACGTGGTGGTTTTCATATGAGCAATTCCATTAACTTCAAGTTCATTCGTACCTTACATATTCAAGCACCTTCGTACTCATATTTATCCACTCACAATGCTTTCTTTCACACACAAAAATACGCTTTTCCATCATGCTTTGTTAAATCATACTGCCGCGCACCCATTCATTATTGTTCCAGCCAAGTATGTGTCATTCACCTACATCTATTTCATTGCACATTAAAATCATGCACGATCCTCTCGCACATAATTCTAAAACAAATTAATCATCTCATTCGTGCAAATGTTCCTATTAAAATAAAACAAAGTAAAATAAAAAATAAAGGTACATATAATCTAAATTGAAATACTACCTTGTTATAAACAAATAAGAAACTTATTTATAGTAGGGCTTCAACCTACTCCCATTGAAGTAACCAGAAACATAGTGCCATCCAACACCTATAATTGACATGTGTTTGATTCTAGTATCTTGGTTACTAAAAATGGTCCCAACCAATGCACTTTGAGCTTCCCAAGATGGCGTGAAAACTTTTAATCATTTAAAAACACCATCACTACAAAAGACTTATTCTTAATATGCATATCATGTCAAGCCTTTAGTCTCTATTTTTTGTCTTCGACTCCATTACGTAATAACGCACCATTTATCCAATCGCATCGTTTATCAATGTGCTCTTCTACTTATTTTTATCATCCAATCCTCCTACACATGCAATACAAAGGAAGGGTAACAAAAAATCACGGGAAAAATGTCTTCCCCGCCAAACACAAATTGAAAAGGTGTGGCCTTATATAACCTCTTGTATGTAATTTTATATGCCCATAACACTGATGAGACTTTGTCATCCCAATATTTTCTCCCCACATCACAAATATTTGTCCTTAATCTTATTGAAAGCCTCTACAATTTCATTAGCTTGTGGGTGATATGGGAAGTCTTGTGATGAGCTGCCATGAACTCGCCAACAATATTTTGATTGTCTCATCTAGGAAGTGAGTTCCAGGGAAACTTTTAGTGGCTAATATTCATAGTTTGGCTATTTCTAGAGATTTTGAAACTTGGATTTGGCTATTTTGACACCATACACACACCCAAGATTCACCAAAAATATTCATAAATGTTACTATTTCCCACTCACATAGCCAAATGAATTCTAATATAAATATGTTGTTTTGTAATAAATCACTTTTAAATCGATGAAATATGCTTTTAAAACATGTTTGGATCACTAAGAATTCTATGTGCCCTTGGATCATAATTGCCAATAGAGAAAATGCAAAATTTGAAAATTCTGGAATACAATCTCTCTCTCTCTCTCTCTCTCTCTCTCTCTCTCTCTCTCTCTCTCTCTCTCTCTCTCTCTCTCTCTCCTCTCTCTCCCTCTCTCTCTCTCTCTCCCTCTCTCTCTCTCTCTCTCTCTCTCTCTCTCTCTCTCTCTCTCTCTCTCTCTCTCGCTCTCTCTCTCTCTCTCTCTCTCAAGGTCTCTCTCTCTCTACTAAATGCACTCTCTCAATCTCAGCTATATCCATTCACCAAACAGGATTATATCATCTTAAAATTAGAATATGGATTTTATTCTATGTGACATGATTTAATAAGGAATTCCAAGGACCATTTAAGCAATAAAATGTGTTGTTTGCATGTTGATTTGAGTTGGTTAAGATAACAATCATTTTCAGCCTGACAATGGATGTATTTGTAATTTTTACTTTTGGAATAATCCCACAATTTCCATGGAGTGAAATGCATGTGTATATATAGAAAAAATATTTCCTATCATGTTAAAGGAAAGGTATCATGGGAAACCTTTTGAAAAAAAGTGTTGAAAAGTGTCAAAGTAAATAAAGAATAAGGCATGAGAATTTGAAGCTGTAATACCATAATATTTTGACATAGTGTAAGAGATCGATGGATTTGATATAATTCAAGTAGGATTCACGGGGAAGGATTGAGATATCACAAGTTTCCCAAAATAGCATGAATTGATGACATGTGGCCAATAGATCAATGGGCAAGGTTAAATTTGAGGAATTATTGGGGAAAATGCGTCCAAATTTCATGACTCAATATTTTTTTATTGGTTAAGTAAATAATCTATATAAGACACTTCATACCATAAATAATTAAATAAAATAAAATATGACTCAAGAGGAAAATTGAAATTCACCAAAATATTTTTTGAAATTAGGTAAGATTCACCTTTACATTTACAATTATTTTTAATTATTCTTTTAAGTTTCACCATAGTCATGATAGTATTTTTTGTAAGATTTTCCATCCCAACGAATCTTTCTTAAGAAAGATTCACCACCATTTCTATAAGCTTTTATTCATGGGTTCCTTAAAATTTTCACCGATGAGTTCCCTTATCGCAAGTAAGGATCAATGGATAACCATACCTACTAATGATGTTTTCACATAGAAATCTTGTTATTGTTGTTGCAGTGTAATCCTTTGTAGATGTGGCTTACCACCTTGTCAAATAATTTGTGTAGGTACTAATATAGTGTGTGTTGGTTCTCTCTCAACTAGTGTAATTGGGCCAAAAAAGTAAATTTCCCACTTCTAAAATGGATCTTCACTTGTTATAGGGCACAACAACATCTCATTTCAGTTACAAGTTTTCCTTTCCTCTGACAATGATCACATGCTTCGACAAATGACGGTATCCTTATAGAGTGTATCCCAATGTAATCTAGCAAGTAATATCCTCCATGTTCTTACTTCTCCTACATAATTTCCTCTTGCAATTCCTCTATGTACTTATTCCATTATAGCTTCACGCTCATGCTCTAATACACACCTGTGCAAGACTTCATCTCTACCCATTTTGTATAAATCTACTCCAATTAGCTGGTAGGACACCATGCAAATCGCCGAGCTTTTTCTTCTCTAGGTCTTTATACCTTCAGAATGATTTTTATGTGCAAGAATACTGCAATATATTCTAATTTAGTTGCGCATGGTGTATCCTTAAAAATGAGCATCGGTAAGATCGGAAAAATGATTTGGTCTAAAATTGCTCTTATGTGTGGTTTACTATAATTGAAAAATCAAACTCTTGGAATAAAAGGATCTACGGAAAAGACGCCCTTGTAAAAATGGCTTGTTAACTAGATATTTAAGTTTCATGTGATCAATGTAGAAGATAAACAATGCGGCCAATAAATACGTCTAAACTTGTGAAGCGCACACACCATTGAAAACCCCTCATGTTCTGTAGTAGTATAATTTTGTTCATCTAGCATCAACTTCTTGCTTGTAAAATAAATAGGATAATCAAAATTACCTTCCCCGTGTAATCATAAAATCATACACTTTAGACATTTATTTATCCTGGTTTCATGTTACTACTTAGAAGGTTCTTGAGTGAAGAAAGTACCAATTAACCCCTATATTTTGGCCATCTTATTTTATTTTATTTTATTTTATTTTATTTCATTATTACCTACCTCTTACACCCACATGCCCAAGTATGTTTTGATCATTTCCCATCATTTTATCCTCGACTAGGCCCCGTAGACACCAAATTTGTGTCTTACGACCCTCGTGACCCGCATCTCATCTCGCAACCTAAACTCATCACCTAAACCTTACACAATTATTTATTAATTACCTTGTAATTGATAAATCCACATCATCTCCCCGCCACCTCATTCGCCACTTCATCATGACCTAGCCCTAACCCTAAACTAACCTAATTAAGACCTATAACTTGGTCTACACCTACACCCATGACTAATGACCCTTTCGCACTCCAAAACCGACCTTCTAGTCACTTGACCAAGCCCGCAACTAATCTCTCGGGAGAAAAGCAGGGAAGGTGGGCTATTTTACTAAAAATAGCCTACTTTTTCCTTACCGATGCCGGTTCCTACTCGACCGCCGTCGGTTACGTAACCGCCATCGGTTCCCTGTAAATGGTCTCCCCAAACCAAAAACAAAGGATCGGAATTTCATTTTGGATCAGAGTGGAAGGATTTTAGGAATCAAGAGAGATCATTTGGGAGCGATAAAGAGAGTCCAGATCTTCACTTGACCAAGCAGAGACGAGTGAAGAAGCCAGAAGAGTTGCAGCAAAAGGAGATCAAGCCCAAAACTGCAACAGAACAGCCAGAGTTCTCAGATACTCAGCTGATCATCGGGAGGGAGATATTTCATCTTCTGTTTGTCCAGCCATCCTACCTAGAGTTCTGCCTTTGTCATCAGAGTTCTTGGACCTGCATCTTCGTCAATAACCAGTAAGTTACATCTTGCATGTCCTCTTTAATAACATTTCTTAGACTTTTTGAAGCACAATCCTCACAAATCCATTCCTAGATCCACTACCCAGCGTGCTATTGCATCTAACTATCATTCATCTACCTCTCATCACCTTATTTCCTAATATCACCTATATACAGCCTTACAAATAACACAACTACCAAACAACACAACCACCCCACAAAACAACCAACCTTCAGATCTTAGACCATACCGATATCGGTTATCAGCAACCGGTATCGGTTATCCTGACTATAACCAAAAACCAGCCTTTCCCCTACCCAGTTCAACGAAGCAATTTAATTGATATCTTACAGTCTTTTGTGTTAATTCATATTAGCAGGGGAACTGACCACCTTCGAAAGGAAGTTTTATATTTCCTGGGCCCAAGGCAGTTCCCTCATTTATTGTCTAATCAAAATCGTGTGGTCTTGTGTTCTTATTTGCAGGTAGTCCTTCCAAGACAAAAAGGAGTTCTTCGCAGTCAACCTGATCTTTCTCTACGGTACGCGCACACCATCTCGACGTTCAACAGGTATTCCTCCTAGCCCTAACCTTATCTGTTTCTAAAAGGAATGAAACATTCCGAGTGAAACATTTTGGCACGCCCGGTGGGACCCATTTTGGGTTTCTTTCTTTCTTGCTTGCTTTCATATAGGGAGTATACTTGCTGTTTTCTTCTTCTAAAAGATATTCACAAGGTTTTGTATTATTTTGATAAAAGAACTTGCTTTGCTTTTACATCTCGCATTAGTGAAAGTCATCTCTTTTGCTTCATCGAATATCATTTTCGATTTGGGTTTAAAACACGTGCATTGCATTACTGCTTGCTGTTTTCAATTCTAGTGAACATAGATTAAGTAACAGGTCGTACACGTGGGGGTGATATCCACGGTATTGACAAGAAATTAATCTTACTTTCACTGCACAACACATACCGAATCACTTCACAATTAACACAACAGCTCAAACATCCCCTTTTCCGCGGTATTCCTCCGCCCGATTGAGGTAACCTTATAAGCCAAAACAACTTGACATTTCCCCTAAGTCTTTTGTTTAGGATTGACATCATTCCGCGTCTAAAGGCATAAGCCCACAATAATTAAAATTAACCCTAGGGTTAGTCTCTGGATTTGTGTGTGCATCTTGCTTGTTTTTAGTTCTGTTTTCTTTCTCATACCCTGTCTTCTGTGATCAATAATTGGACAAGTATACTAAACGTTGTTAAAAATCAAATTAGCAGCCTTTTATATCTTGTTAGCCCAGACTTCTTACACCGACATCGGTTACCTGACCGACGTCGGCTATAGTATAACCGACATCGGTTACTAGACCGATATCGGTTACTGTCTTTCCCAATTCCTGACAAACCAGCAACCTACCAATTTCACCAGTCTGAGTTTGTTTCTATTCCTGACAGATTGAAACCCTACTGTGAACTCCTGTCCATGGTTGTTATCACTCGAAAGCAAGCCGCCACCATGGTTTCACATGCTTGCTCTGTTTCTTTTCCTGAATCACCCCCTTCACATTCTGTGGGGAATCCTACGGATACCAGCGAGGTTCCTAAAATTCCTGTGGGAGATAAGGACTTTGCCAAGTTTCTGGATGCTAATTCTAGCGCTGTACAATACTATTTGTCTCATACCCCTGACCGTACGCCTGATGGTCAGCTCCTTGTTGGTATGCCTATTAGTATAGCTGCTCATTTAGCTCCCACTCCGCCTGATAACACCGCCTTGCTTCCTGCATCTCTAGCCCCGTCTCCCAATCCGACGGCTTCAGAGGTTCATACGACTCAGATTGGCTTTCCATTGGTTAATCTTGGACCCCACATATCATTACCGCTGACTGCCCCTACCTCATCTCTCTTGCAGACTGCTCCGTTCATGACTTGCTCTCTGCCACCTATCCACACTAGCTTTCCTTCTCAAGCTCCGCCTACCTTTTCTTTCCCATACACGTATCCAGTGACCTCAACATCTTATATGGGACATCCCTATTCGGTCACCTCAACATATTCATCCTCCATACCTTATCAACACTTAACCCCACCATTGTCCAGCGGAGGCCCTTGGCCCAATTTGCCTCCGTTTACCACAATCGCACCATCATCTCATCCAACCACGGATTTCATTAAACAAATGATGGACAAAATGCAAAACCTGGAGGCTTCTGTTTTAGGAAGTCGTAGCGCCTTGACATACGAGCAAGTTTGTCGGGAGCCTATTCACCCGTCTGTCCCCCTTCATTCGTATCCTCCTCAATGGGAATTACCAAAATTTACCCGTTTTAACAGTAAAGAGGACCCTCAACAACACTTGTGATCATTTAGACATGCTTGTTATTTGATTGCTCATGATGATGCCTTGTTACTCCGCACCTTTCCCATGTCCTTATCAGGACCCACCTTGGAGTGGTACATTGCTTTAACCCAAAGACTCAATCTTCTCTTTTAACCAACTAGCCCAATCTTTCTTGGATCATTTCTCCATTAACATTGCCAAGAAAGTATCTATCACTGACCTTTATGCCATCTGAAAATTCGAAGACGAATCTATCGCAGATTTCGTTGGACGATGGCAGGGGCCTTATCAACCAACTTACATATGCCTTGCCTCAGGTGAACTTATCGAACTTTTTACGCGGGCATGTGCTAAGCACATTTCTCCTACTCTTCAAATTCAAACTTTAGGCACATTCGATGAGGCCTTTACCATGGCTCGGAAACTAGAAATTCGAGCCTTAGAAGAAGAGAAATTGCGGTTGCGCAACAAAAACCCCAATTTCGAACTCCAGATTCCACCAACAAACCTAACACCACCAATCCTCACCCATCGACCGCTTCGAAATCAAAAGGGGCCGTGCACGCGGTGATGGTCAAATCCCAACCACCGTCTAATACCCCGCCAAAAACCACTTATAAGTATAAAGCAGAACCCATCAACTACACTCCCTTGGGAGAAACATATGGTGTGATATTGGAAAAATTGCTCAAAGCAGGAGCCATTACCTTACCTCCTGTTAAACCTCACTCCGGGTTTGATTCTACCCGCGCTATACCTTCCTGGTACAAAGAAAATGACTTCTGTAACTTTCACCGCGTAAAAGGACATAGTCATGAAAACTGCAAAATGTTGAAAAACATAGTGCAGGAAATGGTTGACGCAGGTGATATAACCCTCGATAATCCTAATGCCCCTGCTAACCGAAATTTGAAAATCTTCAACAAACCATTCCCAAATCACTCGTCCAACAGTAACGTAAACCAGGATATCTTAGCCGAGGAGAGTGTTCATGAGATCCATGCAGTCTTCGACTCCCAGCCAAAAGCCTCTATCGAGAAAATTTTGAATCAAGCCTCTCCACTAACACAGAGTCTCAACCTCCTTCACCACCATCAAGCCAAAGTGAAATCATTCCTTTACCCATAAAAGAGTTAATCGCCTGCACTTTCTCTTCTCATCAATGAGTCTGCTTACACCACATCCCTACAAGACTGCGAACGGATGTTATCTAATCTATCTATTTCCCAAATGTCCCCTTCTACCGCTCTTGCTGCACAAGAGGAAGGCTCGCCACTCCTTTTGACATCCTTAGACGAGAAATCTCTTGCACCAACATCACCAAATTCTTTAACCATAACAGACCCTCTCAAACATGCCCTCCTGCCTATTAGTCCTTCATCGCCTAAATCTTTTCAACAACCGGTCGACCTCTTAATATCTATTGATACAGTACCTCATCTACCCCCTGTATCACACCCACAGTGGACTGGAATCACAACCCGTCTTTCTTCCGTACCAAATTTACAATTCATGCCTGAAGATTTTCATTCTCCAAAAGATAGACGAGTCCTATGGGAACGTTTGAGTACCCCCTATTCTACTCAAATGCAGGTGACCGATCCGGACACCTCTACCATATATCCTAAGTGTTTACAGAAACTCAAAATGCCTATGTCCTCAGTCTCATCCCCCGTATCTATACCAAGTAGCCCATCCACCTCTATTAACCTAACCAAATCTTCCCCTACACTTGGGACCTCACCAATGCCTGGGCCTAACGCACTTCCGCCTAAGCGCGACTTGATTTATCCAAAAATAAAGCCGCCCCGCCACCTAGGAGACAAACTCAATCCGTGCCTCTATCACAATCAAAACCATCATCGTCACACCTACCTTCCATATTGGGACCTCATCCCTCCACCTTGCATCAATATATCATACCTCCTGCGTTTTCTTCAAAACGACCTACGCCTTCTGCACCTATACAGAGATCAAAGGGTATATCAACATTGTCACCCCACATATCCTGTCCACCCATCAACCCTAAATGAACTCCATCATCAAAGGATTTATTTTCTGTCACTCCCCTTTCTCCGTGGTTGTTTCCCGCTACCACGTCATCTGTAGCCTCATCATCTAACCAGCTGAATATAGCTTCTGCGCCAAAGAAACCATGTTTAGTGAAAACCACGTGTCAACACCCCTCGGCTAAACCACCACCCGTACGAACCAACCACGCCCAAACATTACCAAAACCCACAAAACCAATACCCTCATCCTCCTCCGATTTTGACCCACTCAAAGGATCTTACGCCAAAATCCTTGCTATGTTGGTGGAGAATGCGACCATTTCCCTACCCCCACTTAGACCTTATGACCCGTCTAAACCTCGACCTATAGGTTATGATGAGTCTAAAATCTACGCCTATCACCGCACACCAGGACATGATGTGGAGAGATGCAAAGCTTTAAAAACCATCCTTCGTCAGTCACCTCTCCCAGATACAAAGGTTAAGAAAGACAACTTACGAAGGGAGAGACCTTTAGCTTCAATTCCCTCTACTATACCATCTATCCCCGCCTCACCAAGATCTATCATTATTACAACCCCACCTCTTGAAGACCATGATTTATCCCAACCATCTTCCTCATCTCAGTCTACGAGATTAATATGATTAGTGTTGCTACTCGAGCGCAGAAAAACAACGAGAAAGCAAAAGAAAGCACACATGCATCCTCTCTTTCTCCATCCAGCATCCCGATTGCACCACCACCCAAAGTGGTTATTCGTGGACCCGCTTACCCCATCTCTAATGGAGTTGCCCATCGATCCATGATCAAATAGCTTCACCAATCACCCGTAAAATGACACTATATGATCTCATTCAGACTTTCAATCCCATCGACAAGCTCTCATTGAAATTCTTCAAGGGATGAGGTCTTACCTAATGAAACCCTTCCTATTGCCTCCATTCTAACACCCAATCACATTGCTTCTCTCACCAAACAACCCATCGCCCCAACCACTTCGCACAACAACAAGTCATGGCAATGGGCTCAAGATGAAATTGTTGACTTTTGGTACGAAGATCCCGACCCTACGCCTTTTCATCTCAGCCTTACGTCCGGGACATTCGGGTACGTCGTGTTATGATTGATGGGGGCGCTAGCCTAAACATCATCTCTTCAAAAGCCTTCCAACAAATGAATATCCCCTCTAGCTACATGTGTGCCAATCCCATCATGTTGCGGTCATTCAATGACGCTATTACCTCTACCTTAGGCACCGTGATCCTCAACATTCGGGTAGGACCACGTACTTTACCCGAACTCTTCTATGTCCTTGAAGGAGAGTTCCAATATAACATATTGCTAGGTCACCCTTGGATCCGGGCTATGGGATGCGTTCCCTCAACATTACATAGATGCATAAAATTTGAGTACGAGGGGAAGTCCTACACCGTAAAAGCTGATCCTCCCCCCTTTAAAACCTGCAATATGTTATACCGCCCTAATGATGTGCTTATACCAATCAAGACACCCATACATTCAACCCAACCATCCTCTTCAAATGTACCTCAACCATCCACCTCAACCGCACCTACGCCTTCAACTGATGAAACCACCGTCGCAAAAACCACTTCCCTTCCCGCAGCTAACATCCCAACCGCAGACCCCTTAGTAGATGTTTTTCAACGCCTTACGCTGGGGGAGTATCGCCTATATAACGTTAGTTCTTTCCATACCCCACAGGAATACGGACAGGTACATGCACATCCTACCTATGACCGTCGTGTGGGGGAAGTAATCTCTTACGGACCACCCCATTGCCGCACCAACCTAACGTATGGGGGTGTTGACGCATCCTCCATTACCCCTGAACCCCCTCTTGGTGTGGTTCCCTTCCAATCTGATTTTCAATACTTGACAAATCGTCGTTTTGCCCTCACCTTCTTGACTCGCTGTGCTTGGAAAGGCTTTGGTTTTGGTCTTTATGAACAAGGCCGACATACACTCATTCCCGTGACTACACGCAAACACAATGATCGCAGTGGTCTCGGTTTTCCTGAAACACCTACATAGGAGGAACCTCGTGTCAGTTGTCTTCTAGAAGACAATGACGTCACCCCTACCGAACCATCATCACCCATTTTGCCTTCATCACCCTCAGAGTACTAATGCTATCCCTCCTAACTTTTTTGGTCATATGCTATCTACCGAGGTCCTCTTGCCTCTCAAATATAAAGGACCCTCGAATATCCTTCAGATCCGGATATTCTCACCAACGATGATTTCACCTTCAAGAGCGTTTAGCCCAGGATGACGACTCCATCCTCACTTACCGACGCCACTCCTATATTCAACTCACCTTCATCGAAATCAAACCTGAATGAATCGACTATAGAAATCAACTACCATGGAGGAGGAACATTATGAAGATCGGACAATCCCTTAACACATCGATAAGTGACTTCATGATCGACCAAGCTTTACCTTTAAGGTTGGTGATCTTTTCCCTCAAAGAGAATCAACATGTAACCAAACTAGAAAAGAGCAAACGTGGAAAATTTGCTCCTAATTGGATCAGCCTTATATAATCACTCACACTTATGGATCGTGCACTTATCGCTTTAGCTTCGCTTAATGGTAAACTCCGAGCTCAACCCCTTAATGCCTTGCATCTTCGACTTGTAGATCTACTCGTTGAATTTAGTGTTATATCACTTCTTATCTACCTATTGCTCGTCCCTTGAGCTCATTTACCCTACATACACTTTGTTTCCTAAATCTCTAAATAAAATCAAGCTCACTTCTCACCTCCCTCAACAATGTCTTCCCCTTTTTAGTCTAGTCCATGACTTCAAAGTCTTAAAATAACACCTTCTTATGGGATTTTCTTGAGTCAAACTTCCTACCAAACTAAATGCTTCACGCCAAAAGAACATCTAGCTATCTAAATTATTTATAGATGCTCCCTCAAAGGACAGCTATATATGCCAAATTATTTACTATTATATATAGATCGCTCCCCGAAGGACAGTTTATGAACTAAAATCATATCTCTGCTACTATAAATAGATCTCTTCCTCAAAGGACAGCTATACACATTCAGCAGCCTTTATCGAAGCTTCTCGCATGGATCAGCTTTGTGAAGACCTCAAGAATAGCACAATCAATATCCCTTGTAGACTTCCCGCATCGATCAGTCTATATTCAGTAAAATAAAAGCCTCATTCAAAAGAAATTTTTGGGTCATGGACTTGTCTATTTAGGGTAGGTTCTCTTTCGTCAGAACACTCACTCTGTAACAAGTTCTCTGTACCTCAGCTATATCATCCACCTCACCTCACCATTTGTTTCAACTCAAGGGACGTAACGTACGCTCGATATGTTGTGATCATACAACTCTTTTCACCTATTGATTTCTCGTCTATGCATCGGTACCTAGGGCTTCAGGCTCGTTCTACGTTGTGTGGTTTGTTTAGCTCTTTTCACCTACGGAACACTCTTTCCGCTTTGCCTCGCATCTAGGATTGTGTGTTGATCTTAATCAGGACATGGTTCCCCTCGACTTGGGTAGGCTAACTTTCGCTTCCCTTATACCTTTTACAACATCACCAATTCATTACCAACACCAACAACCTTACCTTACCAATATTAATATCAATATTTTTACCAACCAACCAATTGCCTAAACCGTACCAAATTGCCTGAATTCGCCTCTCCCTGATCCTAAGGGAGAACTACATCGGTCTGAGGCCCTTCCTTGCTTTGTGCAATGGGCTATGTAGGCAGCACTTAGGAGACATGGGGTCTCCCAAGGTTAGCTCGACCACACCCTACCATAACCTATCATGTGTGGTAAATATAAATATTTGTGTATTTCTATTTAATCACATTCCTCTTTATCCTTTTTCAAAAACACCAAAAATCACAACGCAAACATTCTTATTATTATCAAATCAACATACATATTCAGTCTTATCTAGATGTTAAACAAATACATCTTCTCTATCATCGACACGCAGGTCGGCATCCTTATTTATTCTTATACCTTGCTAACATTTACTTAGACCCTCACGATTCATCCCGACCCAAGAGATGATCGTGATCGTCGACGCCTCTCGCCGGGCCTCTCTGTCCTCAAAGGTACCATGCGCAATTTATTGGTACCACCCACTGATCTGCCAATCTCTCCTGTAACATATGAATACGCCCTCTCGCATGGAGGAATCCAACCTCTAGTCTCTCCACCCGTGACTCCGCAACCGCTAACAATCCTCTTGCCTCATTCACCTGCGTTTGGAGCTGCTGAACTAAACTCTGCAGACGATCTCTCTCCGCTGTAATCACAGCTATGTCAGGGCGATCATGTACACCTCGTAGCTCTGCTACCCACCATAACCTATAGGCCTCTGTCGTTCCTACATCCATTACACTGCGATCGGCTGCTATCTCCTCTAGCCCTTCTGGAGGTGTTGGCCGAGGAGGTGAGAATGCTGCCTCGGCGTCGATCCTCATATATGGTCTATAAGCTGGGGTATATCCCGCACAAACCGAATTGTCGCGCACGCGATCTAGAGGAATCCTCTCATACTCACCTGGCTTGTGCCCTGCGATCCACCTCAATCGCTCTACACCCCTCAACTCCTCAACTATATTCTCTGTTACCATATAGTTCCCGTAAGGCCTCCAACAGATATCAACAATCGTCACCCTCTCCCATACCGCTGTAATACTCAATGTCACCCGTCACGGCACGAGATCTTGCCTCTTGTCTGCTCTCGGACCCATCGCCTCGAATCCCAACCTCTCGTACTCCGGTCTCTCCCGATCTGGATGGATCGGCCTACTGGTCGCACACAAACAATGTGCTCATAGGCCCAACAGTGTAATAAGTATGAACAATCCAGTGTCGTCCTGTGATTTCACCTACAAGCCCATAAACCCTCGTATAACTCCGCCAAAATATGCGGTGCCCATGCAAAAGTCACGTTCCTTTCTATCATCTCCCGAGATAACACACATCAATGCCTTTGGAAATCTTCCCCTTCCGCTCCTCGGTAATGCATAATACCCTACCGCTATCATTAATATCACTGCTAACCTTGTCTCCTCAGGGTGTGCTGCATACATTATCCCATATGTGAATGACAAACCTCGTTGTGTCAAATCTCGCGTATGGACCAAATACTGCTGTTATCGCTCCCCGCGCCGCGCTAGGTAATGCCTGATATACTGGTTTTCCTGTAATAGGGAGCCTCAAAATACGGAACACATCTTCCAATGTTACTGTCATCTCCCCTGTTGGCAGATAGAACGTATTCTTCTCTGGATTCCATCTTTCAATCAACGCCTGCAACATAGCATGGTTACGTGTGATTCGTGAATAATAGCAGATTCCACTTAACCCCAAACGATTTATCAATGTCCATTCCACTGGTGTTACATCCGCTCGGATTCGTGACAACAGCGCTGGCACACTATCATTCATCCTCAACCCTGCCTCTGCCTGCATACATCAAAACAACAAACAACCATTCAATCCATCAAATCCCTAAGGGTTTTTCTCACATTCTGGAAATTCCTCCAGTAACCGGTATCGGTTATAAATAATCGGTACCGGATCCAAGAACCGATACCGGTTATCCCTAACCGCTATCGGTCACTGTCAATTACATACACCTTGCCTAAACAACCACCTACGACAATAAATTGCTCGTTTATTCCTCTCTGTATACACAGACATACCCAAAACCCTTGATTACCTACCACGTAACACTCACCTCATTTATAACCCTTGTTATCATGTTTTCTTTCTCATATCTACCCACCTACTCTCCCCCATCTTATTCACAAAACATGCAGTAATCAAATCACAACCAAAATGTTTACCTCTTGAGTTGCAGCAGCTTGAGGTGGCCCTTGTCTTCCCTCTCGTCCCTGCCTGCTGGATGCTTCTCCTCGTTCTGCCATGATCACCACCCTTTTCAAATTCACCTTTACGCTTCGAATCTCGTAACACATTCACTTTCCCCTGTCTCTTTTCTCCTTATCACTCAAATCTCTCATGCAATTACCTGTCTCTGCCAAAAAGCGCGCGTTCGCAATTTAACTTCTCGCATGGCTCTCAAAATTAGAACTTATGTTGTCACACACCCTAGCTTTTCTATTTTTAGAAAAGCTCATACCTAAATAACCGGTATCGGTTACATAACCGATATCGGTCTAATAACTACCGCCGCTTGTTACCTAACCGATATCGGTTACACACGCCTTTTGAAACATAGTTCTTTTCTTCATTTTCTACCTAATTTTTTATCGCGCCCACCTCTTTTCCTGCATAACAACACCATTATCCATATTTGTCCATCCAATCCACTTCTCATTACGATTTCATCCATATCATCTATCTACATTACCCAAAACAAACATGCCATCATCTAAGGATATCAAAAAACTATCAATCTATACACCATTTGGATCCAACTCATCAGATACATATATAACAATGTCACCAAACCAGCAACAAAACATGCCACATTTCATCATATAATATGTCGTCCATATATACGTGCAAAAGACATCAACATCATCAATATATCAACATGTCAATTAAACTCATCATACAACCTATATCACAAACCATTGACGAAATACTTAAAAACATTTTGAACACAGCATGTGGGTCAAATCATATCATATATATATATATATACAAGGTTTCAAATATACAACGTACCCGTGACGGGCCTCTGTGATCTCATAATACAACAAAGCCGGCACGCAGGCCGCAATAAATGTCAATAACCTCGACTCGGCTCGCAGGCCGGTCCCTCATATCAAAAATATACTCGGCTCGCAGGCCGGTATCAACTATACAACCCGTACTCGGCTCGCAGGCCGGTATACAATAAATGAATGAATAAATGAATAAATGTAGGCACGCAGGCCTCTATCCACACAACCGGTGCGCAGACCGGTGCCCATGTCCATATACAAAAACAATGCAGGGATCCCTCAGCTCTCCCCACCGCCCTCAGCACCTCTCCCTGCTGGTCCCTGTGGTGCCTCTCGCCTCCTGCCTGTAACAGACACGCCGGCTGTGGCTGCACCTCCCTGCGATCTCTGACTATGGGAGGTCTCTGCTCTATAAGCTGCATATGGCTGATACTCAGCTCCGGTACCATCAAGAACATCTTGATAGTACCGGGCCTCCGCTCTCGCCTCCATATATCTGTCCCGTGCCACCGTAGGTGCTGGGGCTGGTCCCCGGACTCCTACTACCAGTGCCCCGTGCTGTGTGTGCTGCCGTGATGGTGTGGTGGGTGGTGCTATGTGCCTTGGTGGTGCTCTGTGTGTGGTGGTGGTTATACTCGAGCTCTGGCTAGCTGCTGCCTGTGAAACACCTATGGTGGTGGTGCCTGTGCTCGTACTCCGAGCTGGGCAGCTCGCCTGTAAAACACCTATATGCAGCGTGCAGCAATGCCTCGCCTGTAATAACTACACTGCCCTAAGCTGATCTCGCTATCTCGCTAAGTCTAGCTACTGTGGTGTGGTGCTATCTCACCGCTCTCCACACCATGTACCCACCACACCATGTATGCTCCCGTACAACCAGCATCATCTACACCATCACCTGCTGGCCTCTCAGCAACCCAATCTGGGTCCAAGGGCTATGGTGCAGGTAGTGGGGCCTCTACATCATCCCTCCTGTACTGAGGGAAGGGAGGTGGCTCGTCCTGTCGTAGCCCCATCTGCCTGCGTACCCTCTCCAGGGGTATCCTCTCGTACTCTCCCGGCCTCCGTCCTGCTATCCAGAATGTGTACTGAATCAGGCGCAACTGTAAGCGGGCTCCTCTGCGAGGGTGATGACCTCTGTAAGGTCTCCATACGATATCTACCGCTGTCAGGCCCTCTAACAAATGTCTATAATAAGCAACGTCCCGACCTGCAAGCACTGCTCGTGGCTGCCCCACGACCCCCAACCACCTCTGAAAGCCGTATCTGTATATGACCTGTGGCCCTGGCTGCTGGGGTAACCCTACTGGTCTGATGCATATGATGTGCTCATATGCCCAACAGTGAAGTAAAAATGTCGAACAAATCCCGAATCACCTCATCCGGCGATAGCCCCACAGCTCCCTGTATAACTGCACCAGATATACTGGTGCCCAAGCATAACAGGTATGCTCCTCCACCATCTCATGAAGCACCCCCATCAATGCCCATGGAAAGCGGCCTCCTCTGAGTCCGGGAGGGCGAAAGGGTGATCTCGATCATCATCAACACGGCAAGCCGTGTCTCATGTCGGTGCGCACGGTACATATCACCATACCCGATGCTCGCGCTGTGATATGTCACTAGCGCAGCTGCATCCCGAAAACCTGTAGGATGTTGTCCATGGCTGTCTCTGCATCCACCTGAAAAATGGCCTCTCCATCAATAGGTAATTGAAGGATGCGATATACATCCTCTAATGTGATGGTCATCTCTCCAGTCGGGAGATGGAACACATTGGTCGCCGGATCCCATCTCTCGATGAGGGCAACCATCAAACTATGATCTCTGTCGATCGCTCTATATCGCTGGACTCCGCCGAGTCCCACCTCGCGCATGATAGCCTGTGCGTTGCGGACACATGTGGTCGCATCCGCACCAACAATGCCGAGGCATCTGCCCCCATCGTCATCGCCGCCGACGTGCCTGCAAAACCCTCCACTACATTAGCCCTACTCTTCATCACGATATCTACCTATACCCCTTTTATCCCCCGACCACATCCCGACTCTCTAACCCACCCCTTTATACCCCCTTTTATCCCCCGACCACACCCCAACTCTCTAACACCCCCCTCTAGCCACCTATCTTCTCCACTATCCCCCTCCCTCTTCCCAACCCAACACCCAACCCAAACCATACCAACCCAAGCCCAACCCATAACCCACCCCAAGCCGAACCCATAACCCACCCAAACCCCACAAACCCCAAACCATACCCACCCCAAGCCCAACCCATAACCCACCCAAACCCACACAAACCCCAAACCATACCCACCCCAAGCCCAACCCATAACCCACCCAAACCCACACAAAACCCAACCCAAACCCATACCCACCCCAAGCCCAACCCATAACCCACCCAAACCCACACAAACCCCAAACCATACCCACAATACCCAAAACCACCCCACCGACGCCGGCCGATATACGACCGGCGCCGGTCAAAGCAACAAAACACCCTGCACCTAAAATTTGTGACCGATCTTAGCAACCGACATCGGTCGCTGTAAAAACGTGGAGCCGAACCCGACGCGGCCCCCCAAACCTATTTTTTTTGCCTATTACTACCCTTTTACCCATTGAAAAGCCCTACAAACCTACCCACCCTACCGTTTTAGCCTAACTACCCTACCTACCCTCTCTATTTTCCAAACAACTTCCATTTATTCATTATTTTATCAAAAACTTGGATTCCTACCCAAAACCCCAAATTTAGCATAATGCAATAAAATGAACACAATGAGGGGTTTCGAACCTACCCGTACGATGACACGTCGTCGTGGTGGGATGGGTGGTGGTGGTCCAGCTGGTCCAGCCCCTCCTGCTCCTCCTGGCTGGGCCATGGCTCCAAATGTCCTCTTCTGGGTCCTCCACCAATCAACTACTGCCTCCTCCTCACTCGGGCCCGCTAACAACTCACTCCTCCGGTCAAATAACGCCACCTCACGCAACAAATGCTCCAATCTCCACTCTCCACGTCAGACAATTCAAATTGGCTTCCAAATTGCAAAAGTAACAATGACAGGCCGTATTTTTCTTTTTATAGGTTTTTAACATAGAACCGACACCGGTCAACTCGTGCCCTAAGGAACCGGCATCGGTTACCTAACCGGTACCGGTCATAGCTAACCGATATCGGTTTTGTCTTTATTCACCCAACTTTCTGCCCCTATTTACTAATCGCCCTTTCTCCCAACATCGCCTATATCCACCTTTGCTGAACACCATTTGATCACCTATCCGGCCCGACCCAAGGCCTCAACCTACCTATCCGGCCCGACCCAAGGCCGCCACCCAACAATTTGGCCCGACCCAAGGCCTCAACCTACCTATCCGGCCGACCCAAGGCCTCGCCCCAACCATCTGGCCCGACCCAAGGCCTCGCCCCGACCATTTGGCCCGACCCACGGCCTCAACCTACCTATCCGGCCCGACCCAAGGCCTCGCCCCAACCATCTGGCCCGACCCAAGGCCTCGCCCCGACCATTTGGCCCGACCCAAGGCCTCACCCTACCCATTTGGCCCGACCCAAGGCCTCACCCTAACCATTTGGCCCGACCCAAGGCCTCGCCCTACCCATCCGGCCAGACCCAAGGCCTCACTCTACCCTTCCGGCCTGACCCAAGGCCACAACCCAACAACTTGGCCCGACCCAAGGCCGTACCACTTCGATACCTCGCCCAACATCAACAACATATACTTTTATCCACCCATCATGTAGCTTTTTGTTCCATCGAGCTCACCTGTTCGTGTTTTAGCATGATTAGGGTCCTTGACTTGATCTGTCGACCAACTTTGCCTAGACCTAGACCGTGACATTTATCTCAACCAAACCAACCATTTGGTACTGCCGAACATGCCTAAACGTTCCTGTACCTTACCTGTTATATACCCTGGAGCTACTTCCTATGCCTTGGATACCAGGATTATATCACCCTTGTTTGGATAAACTATCGACCTTTGCCTATACATTGCTGGTTTGCTCGTCAAATCATGTACCCTAGTCATACTATTGCATTTCAACATGCGTCTGCTGCCTTGGACCTACCCCACCACCTTACCATCCTCTCTACAACATGTACCCTTTATCAACCCTATCCCTGATTTCCCGTTCACTCAATCTGTGATAGATTTGAGGGGGATTACCTATATCCTTAACAGGAGAAACCACTTCATATTATTGTCCGCGCAGCTCTACAAAACAAGCTACATGACAATAAGGGGCTAATGTAGACACCAAATTTGTGTCTTACGACCCCTTGTGACCCGCATCTCATCTCGCAACCTAAACTCATCACCTAAACCTTACACAATTATTTATTAATTACCTTGTAATTGATAAATCCACATCATCTCACCTGCCACCTCATTCTGCCACTTCATCATGACCTAGCCCTAACCCTAAACTAACCTAATTAAGACCTATAACTTGGTCTACACCTACACCCATGACTAATGACCCCTTTCTCGCACCCAAAACCGACCTTCTAGTCACTTGACCAAGCCCGCAACTAATCTCTCGGGAGAAAAGTAGGGAAGGTGGGCTATTTTACTAAAAATAGCCTACTTTTTCCTTACCGATGCCGGTTCCTACTCGACCGCCGTCGGTTACGTAACCGCCATCGGTTCCCTGTAAATGGTCTCCCCAAACCAAAAACAAAGGATCGGAATTTCATTTTGGATCAGAGTGGAAGGATTTTAGGAATCAAGAGAGATCATTTGGGAGCGATAAAGAGAGTCCAGATCTTCACTTGACCAAGCAGAGACGAGTGAAGAAGCCAGAAGAGTTGCAGCAAAAGGAGATCAAGCCCAAAATCGCTGTGAACAGCCGAGTTCTCGATACTCACTGATCATCGGGAGGGAGATATTTCATCTTCTGTTTGTCCACCATTCTACCTAGAGTTCGCCTTGTCATCGAGTTCTTGAACTCGCATCTTCACAATAACCAGAAGTTACATCTTACATGTCCTCTTTAATAACATTTCTTAGACTTTTTGAAGCACAATCCTCACAAATCCATTCCTAGATCCACTACCCAAGCGTCTATTGCATCTAACTATCATTCATCTACCTCTCATCACCTTATTTCCTAATATCACCTATATACAAACCTTACAAATAACACAACTACCAAACAACACAACCACCCCACAAAATAACCAACCTTCGATCTTAGACCATACCGATATCGGTTATCAAAGAACCGGTATCGGTTATCCTGACTATAACCAAAAACCAGCCTTTCCCCTACCCAGTTCAACGAAGCAATTTAATTGATATCTTACAGTCTTTTGTGTTAATTCATATTAGCAGGGAAACTGACCACCTTCGAAAGGAAGTTTTATATTTCCTGGGCCCAAGGCAGTTCCTCATTTATTGTCTAATCAAAATCGTGTGGTCTTGTGTTCTTATTTCGCAGTAGTCCTTCCAAGACAAAAAGGAGTTCTTCGCAGTCAACCTGATCTTTCTCTACGATACGTGCACACCATCTCGACGTTCAACAGGTATTCCTCCTAGCCCTAACCTTATCTATTTCTAAAAGGAATAAAACATTCCGAGTGAAACAGGCCCTTGGGCTAGTAATAGGAACCCATCGATGTCGTGGTCCCATCAAGGGTGCCCCGGTCCTTTTTGCACTTTCCCACCAATTTTGGGCTCTTTCTAGCCATTTGGCATCTTTATCTTTCTTGTGGTTGACCTTTTCGGGGTTAATTACAAAATTATATCAAGAGAACCCTATAAATATAAAGTTATGAGACCATAATGAGGGACCTAGCATCAATTACTACTATCACCGCATCTAGTTACATCCATTTATTGCATTGGAGATCACTTGCATCCACATAGCTCCATCATCAAGGCACAAGGCTAGGACATTTGCATCACACTTCATAGGGGATTCTATTCTATTCCATGCACAAATTCTACTAAATTTGATACACATATTTATTTTTCACTACTTCACAAAGTGCGAATGACACAAGAGCAACCTAGGGCATGTTCACACAGGTTTACACATAGAACTACATCGGGTCTGAGATGTAGTGTAGTGCTCATTTATTAATTCCCTCATTGTGGGAGCTGAGGTCAATCCAATACCTTCATATACATTATTATTTTTTAGGGTTTGATATTTGTTTTGGGGTCTTAAATGTCTTTCATTCATATTGGATTATTGGTGACATTCAACACAAAACAACGAAGTTGATACGACACATAACGAGGGTTTCAGACCACCTTCCGAACTCCTGCAAAAACTAGTTTTAGAGATTTTGCATAGACCAGGGTGTCTAGATTGCATACCAAAGTGCCCGTAAATATCCTAGTATTCCTCCGGGCACTCCAGTTCAAAGAAATAGACCAGATCCACTCTTTTCAAGACTTTTACATAGTCGTTCTGCTGCTCTTGATTTTTCCAGTCACCTCTCGCAACACTCTTTGACATGAATCCATTATCATTTGAGTTATTCTTCACTCTCTTTCTCATATTAGGGTTAGAATTTCCTTTTACATAGTTTTTTAGCTCATTTACATTCTTATTTATTACATTTTTTTACTTTACTTTTACATAGTCGTTCCTACTCTTGATTTTTCCAGTCACCTCTACAACACTCTCTCGACAGAATCCATTATCATTTGAGTTATTTCCTCACTCTCTTTCTCATATTAGTGTTTTAATTTCCTTTTACATTGTTGTTTAGCTCATTTACATTCTTATTTATTGCATTTTTTTACTTTATTACAATGGTTCATAACTTAGATTAACTATCCCCACACTACTTAGTCCATTTTTAGTTAATCATTATGGTGAACCCTGAAAGCTTTCACACTTAGGATCTTTATTTTTATTCTATCATGGGTTGTAAGGTTTCTAAAGTATGTTTATCTCGATTTACTTAAACGATCATATACAAAGCATGGTTTACACATTACTATGGAACTTGGATATTATGAAAGTGTTTCCTAAAAGGTCATCAATCACAAAAGGACTGAGGAATGAAAATGTGAGAACGAAAAGAAAGGCACCATTCAGAATTATAGATGACAGAGTAATTCCTTATGCATGCGAGGGTACAATAATTGGAATAAGATCATTTGTATCACATTAATAAGATGAAATTTGAAAAGACACAAAGTTCTATAAATAACATCTGCAAGAATACAAAGCTTCTCAGCATAATACGGATAAATGATCTAACAAGATTAAATGAATAGCTTGAGAATAAAGGAAACCAGATAGACAAAGAAAGAATGAAAATCCTTCGTATTGATTTCTTTATGATTTATTTACACTTTCAAAAATAAGCCAAGTTCTTCTTCTCCCTAGAAAATGGCGAGGAGAGGCCATTATATAGTTTACAAATTAGTTACTCTTGGTAACTACTTATTTTAACTAATGTTTAGTTAAAGGGATGCTAATCGCAATACCCCAACTAATTACAATAAATTCATGATGAAAAGAGAAGAAGAGAGAAGAATTAGAGAAGAAGACAAGTGCTCAAGATTGGGAGGGACCCACCGATTTAAGATCCGTTGTCTAAATCTTTTCAAATGCTTCTGCTATGTCTCGCCTCGTGGGACTGATGTGTTGGTAGTGGATTGAGTCCAAAATCCGAGGCATTTCTCCATTTCTTTGTCGAACTCGACATGAGTATGATAATCTTTATTTGCTTCTCTATAGCAGATCAAGAGAGCAGATCTCCTTCATTTTTCCTTGGAAATGGAACTCTCTTGAATAGATCACTTTGACAAAAGCTCTGAATTGAGCTTTGATTTCTTGTAAAGAGAGAGGCACACCAGAAGTCTCATCATGAAGATGGCAATGTATATCTTTGAAGGCAGATATAACTAGTGTTTTGAAGGCCTCACCCTTCTGCCAGCTATTTCTTAACTCTCCCAAAGCCTCCTCCAGCACCTTGATTTTCCATTCCATGCTATAGACCCAGGACTTTGACAAATTATCCTTTCGCATCCTCAAGACCTTGCTTGCCATCAAAATATTTTCATCTGTTTGTCCCATGAGACGAAGGTCTACTATGCAACTGCTCCAAAGTTTAAGTTCTTTATCAATGCTCCCAATAGTGGAGGAGAGCTTCTGTTGCAAATTACTCACCTTCCCGTGGAGTTTGAAGGCTTCATCAATGAAATTCAATCCTGCAACAAGCATATCATCCACCATGGCCTCCATAGCCCTTCCATAGATGGAATACTTGTGCATATCCTCGATACTGCACTTCATCTTGGCTCGAATTGTGGTGGAAGAGTAGTCAATGGGGTAGGATCCAAAACTTTATCTTTGGACAAGTAGGACTTAATGAAACTTGTGAGAATGGGCTTGTTCCTCCAACTATTCTATGGTTTTGCTGCCCTTTCTCTACCCTCCCAATGACTCTAGTGATCATTTCAAGATTGTGGATCTCACCTTCGGGGTAGACTCTCCCATGGGAATTCTTGAGAGTTCAAGATCGGATGCCTGCAAATCCTGCTCTAGGTTTGTCTACCTTAGGCTTGGCTATCTCCAGGAATTGTTGGCCTTGAGCATCAGACACTATCCTGGAGGTAGTTCTAGCTTTTTTGGCGTGAGTAGGAGGAGTAGTGCCTAACAAGGCCGCCACAACATCAAAATTTGGTCCTGAGATCCGGGAGGAAGACTTTCTCTTCCTACTATCAACAAGAGGTTGCACCCATGCAAAAGAGGAGGAGGAAGAAGAAGGTGGGGCAAGAGGGCCAAGAGACAGAGAACTCATGGCACCCAAGGTTTGTACTACTGTTGCCTCTAATTGAGATATAAGTGGGGCGCTTGTGGCTTCTGATACAGAGGGTCACTAGCACCCGGAAGCTCAGTGCTTTGGACCTCCTTTTCTTTATCCATGGGGGCTTCTAGAGCGCTGTAGATACAGGCACTTCACTCTCTTCACTTTCACTGAGAACAATGATGTTCTCTGGGCCTGAGGACAACTCTAGTATGCTTCCTTAGGGGATCTTCCTCCACAGGCTCCTTCTTGACTTCTCTGATTTTCTTTTGATATACCTGGGTGGACGAGGAAGGAGTGGAGACTGTAGGTCCTTGAGTTGACGAGGCAGAGGGGTCTCGCACAGTGCTTCCGATCCGGGTGTTAATGCTTCCCTCCTTGGTGTTGAAGCATCCTGGAGGAGGATTCCCCGAATGCCTTCTAAATTCACTGACTTTCTTATCAAACCAGATCTTGGTCCTGACTAAGACCGGAGCTAGGATTTCAGCCAAATCATCCTTCTCCTTTTTGAACCAATCCAAGTCCTCCAAGGGAGTGTGTTTGACCACATTGTCATACTCATATGAGTACAGTCGAATTATCATCCTGGAGCCCTTCAGAACTTGGTACAAAGTTAAGCTCTTGGATTAATCAAGGGAAAACCTACCATAATGTCTTCTCCTTGCTTCAAAATCATCAACACAGTCAGCCCAATAGTCCTCTGTGTCTGCCCTATGATGATAAGTGATCTTGATGTTCTGCTCAATAAACTTCTTCAAGTCAAAACAAGTTCTTGGCTTGAAGAAATGGACAGTGATGGGAGCTAGGGCTCTTTCTATATTTTGAGCATCTAGGTTGTTTTGTAGGTGTAGTTTCCCAAGATGATGGGGAAGTGTAGGCCAGTGATTTTCTTATCCCTGCAGGTTCTGTGCAACTTATCCAGCTACCTGCATACTTCTATTAAGGCCATTTTGTCATTGCAGAACATAGGAAGCTTGAGAGGAGTGCTCTCATAGCCTGCAAGCCTTATATAGGAAAATTTCCTAAATTGGATGAAGTAGGCACCATAATGCGCTATCATCGATTCATAGCTTCATCAAAAAATCTCCTCGCCGTGTCACTCTCTAGAAGCCTGACAATGTACATGGTGAAAGCATCATTCACCCTCCTGAAATTACGATTGCTAGTTTCCAAGGTGAATTGAGGGCAGTAGGCATACACAGGGTCACCCTTATGAGCATCAATGTATGAGAAGCCAAACCATTGCCTCGATGCGCTAGGGTATACATCAAGTATGAAGTCATATAGAATTTCTTGGTCTCATTGTACATTGGACAACCGCTTCTCGCTAGGTTCATACTAATGATCTCTGCCCAGTTGATATTCTGAGTTCCTTCACACACCATATTGATAAGCGGGCACATCCAGAAATGGAACTCATTTGTAGAGGGTAAACCCATGACCCGAGCCAGTAGGATTATAAAATCTGACAATTCTTCATTGAAATCTACACATGGAAAAGAGTCTTGGATAGACGAGATGCCCCCTTCTTAGGGTTTTTCAGCCAAGACTTCGCCACCCGCGCCTTATATTTCTCACTGTCTTGATCGAAAAGGGCCTCGTGCTCGATTCTCGAGAAATAACTATAAGCATTGTCCATTTCTGGAATCCTTAGTGCAGTGCCAATGGCAAGTGGCAGCATCAAGTTTGGTGATGAGCTCCCCATGCACGTTTGTCAACTCACTCGAGTCAGGGTTGAAATGAGCCCCGCAGGAGAGCATTGTGTCTGCGCATTGCACTGAGATAGGGAAACCACCAGTGAAAGCCAGACCACTGTCATGAATCATCTGTGCCATAGGTGAAGGGTTCACATCTATCATTCTTGCCCAAAAATCTCCAAAGTCGAGGTGGCGAACCTCACTGTCCCCGATATCGGGAACGGGAAGACTCGAGTGGTGAAATTTGTTCCTGCCCCTGGAATTTAATCTTCATGTTGATAGTAACTTGGAGAGAAAAGTCAGGCTGGACTTGGGATGGAATTGCAGGGGGAATGGATACATGCATGCAGAAATTTTGGTCGCAAGGGTACGAGCAATAGATAGCATGAAAGCAGTGTGCAAAAACGCATAGGGGGAAGCTCATTATATAGCCATTTAGGAGAGAGAAAGACAATAAATGCGCATTAAATACACATCTACCAAATTGAAAAGCAAGATATTTGGGTAGAGTGGGAAAAATTAGCATGAATGGCACTTGGTTCATTTGGGACACGAGGGACGCGAAAGCGTGAAGTACGCGGTTCGGCCGATTCGGGCGATGTGGGGAAAAGACACACAAATGTTTTTGGGACATGTGGGATGAAAGTACGTGGAATACGTGATTTGGCCGAATCGGATGAAAAGGGAACAATGGGTCCGGGTGAACTTGGGACACTTGGGACAAAAAGTTTCGATGGGCCCGAAAAGAACGGACTTCGGGTAAACCGGCCGATCGGGGAACAGAGAGCCCGAATGAACTGGGACACGTGGGACAAAAATGTCCGACAGGCCCGAAAATCACACAAAATGACCCAAAAAATGTAGATTTTTCCAATTTCTTGACTTTTCACATTACCAGGACAACAGAAAAGACATTTAACTTCAAAATTTTAATTTTCAACTTCTCAAAAGCAGGGAAATTTTGAGTGGACAACAACTGGCTCCTTCTGGGGATGACTTGGCATAAGTTCAAAGAATGAGACAAGGCAAGAATTTAGACAAACTAGGGAAGTAGACCAGTACCTTATCCATTGGGCCACGGAGTCAAAAGCAAACCAAAACAATACAGAAGACAACACACCAAAAAAACAGCAAAGAGAAGGAAGGAAAAACAAAATGCTATACAAAATATACAAAAGGACTTCCTAATCACCTATGACTTAAACAATTTCAGGTACTACCCACTATAAGGAAGTGGGAGAGAAGAACCATCCATATAATCAAGGTAAAAAGAATTCTCACCAGCAAAGTGCCTGATCTTGAAAGGTCCGAGCCAAAGGGAATCAAACTTGCCATGGCTGCCACGAGGTTCATGCCTTTTATCCCACAATAAAACGATGTCTCCAATTTTGAAATCTCTGAACCTGGCCTTTTTATCAAATAAGACCTTTACTTTCTGTTGGTGGGTAGATATCCTATCAGCAACTTTCAATCTGTCCTCATTCAATTTGTGGAGATACATGATCCTCTTATCCAAAGAATCATTGAAACTGGTATCTTCAATGGCCTTCATTAAATGCAGGGCTGGAAGCTCCACTGTGACTGGAAATTGGGCCTCCACTCCATATACTACCTGAAAAGGAGACATCCCAATGGCTCTCTTAGGTGTGATCCTATCTGCCCAAAGAGCATCATAGAGTTTCTTGTGCCAGTTCCGTTGGGATTCGTTGACTAATTTCCTTATTATGGCCACCAGATTTTTATTTGTTGATTCTGCTTGTCCATTTCCCTGAGGATAGTAATCTGAGGAGTGAGCCAGGAGATGCCATATCCATAGCAAAAATCCATCATCTCGGTTGAAGAAAAGTTTGAAGCATTATCTGTCACAATCTTGTTTGGCACACCATACCTTACCAAGATGTTTTCTTTGATAAAACTGCATACTACTTCTGAAGTAGTACTCTTTACTGGAATGGCTTCTACCCATTTGGTGAAATAATCTGTGGTGGTTAATACATGAGTATGACCAGCACTAGAAGAGGGATTAAGTGTTCCAATGAAATCCAAACCCCATTGTTGAAAAGGTTCTTCGATTACAACTGGTTTAAGGGGCAAAGAGGCCAACTTAGGTCTACCCACAAAAGTCTGACATGCCTCACATTTATCAACCCACTTTGATGCATCCCTGAACAAGGTAGGCCAGTAATATCCTCCACGAAGAATCTTGTGAGCAAGTAATAGTTGATGAGTAGTGCCCTCCACATGCCTGATTATGAAAAGTAGAAAGTAGCTTCTTTTGTTGTTCCTTGTCCACACATTTTAAAAATCTCCCATCCAATCCACGCTTAAACAAGGCATTTTCCCACAAAACATATTGGGCTGACCTTAGTTTAACAACTCTCTTTTCTTTGGTAGTCAAATGAGAGGGGCATTCCCCATAGGTGAGAAAATGTGTGATATCAGCATACCATTCATCGATTGAGCCAAGAAACAAAATGGTAGGAAGATCAGCCTCATCCTCCAGTAACCCATGTCCAGCTCCCTCAGCGATGAGTTCACACAAGCCTTTTCCACGAACGAGCTTAGTTGGTCTGATGTCAATGTCATATTCTTGGACCTTAGCCACCCAGTTCCCTCTCTTGGATCCGAACTCCTGTTGTGTGAGAATGGACTTGATGGTTGTATCTGGTACAAATACTGTGGAGTGAGAATTAAGAATGTAAAAATGAAACTGCTTGACAACTTTAACCACTGCAAAAGCATGTTTCTCCATTATGGTGTATCTTAGCTCATGATTTTTTAGAATGTAGCTCATGAATGCAATTGGGAGTTCATGATCATTAGAATCTTTTTGAGTCGAACAAAATGCTGTGGTGTTAATCGTGGCATAAAGCAATAGATAATAAAATCTTTGTTGAAATTTGGACACGCTAAAAAAAGAGTTTTAGCAATAGCCTTTTTAATACCCTCAAAAGCCTTTTTCCTTTTCAGAGACCAACCAAACGTCTATTTTCCTTTCATCATTTGAGAGATATTCAAAGTTAGCTCTGCAAAATCAGGGATGAATCTCCTCATAAAGTTAACCTTACCAAAGAAGGAGTGCACTCCTTTCTTGCTAGTTGGAAGAGGAATTTGCTGAATAGCTTGAACTCGCTCAGGATCAATTTTTATACCATCTTTGGAGACAACGTGCCCCAATAATTTCCCCTCCGTGACACAAAAAATAGATTTCTTAGGATTTAAAGAGATCCCATGTTCTCTACATTTTAGCAGAACTGTTTCTAGATGTTGAAAATGATCTACCCTTGTTTTAGAAAATACAATCAAGTCATCAAGGTATACGACGATACACTTCCCTTTCAGACTTCCAAAGGCCAAGTCCATAGCCCTCTGAAAAGTGGCACCGGCATTAATGAGCCCAAAAGGCATCCTTTTGTAAGCAAAGGTACCCCAAGGAGTAGTGAAAGCCATTTTGTGTTGATCTGCGGTATTAACTTCTACCTGGTTATATCCTGAGAATCCATCAAGCATAGACAACATTTCGGATCCTCGTTACTACTTGCAAGACCTGATCCATCATGGGTAAAGGATAGTTGTCCTTTAAAGAAGCTTGATTCAGATTCCTAAAATCAACACAGATGCGAATCTCACCATTTTTCTTTCTAACAGGCACAATATTGGCAATCCATGTTGAATGGTGAATAGGAAAAATGATTTTGGCTTTTAATAACTTCTGTATTTCCTGAAAAATGGTGTCAGCTATCTTAGGATTGTATTGCCTCTGCTTCTGTTTAAAAGGCTTAATTCCAGGTTTGAGAGGGATAAAATGTTGCATCTCCTTTGGTTGAAAGGCTTTTAAGTCTTCATAGGAATAAGCAAGGACATCTTTATACTTCTTCAAAAGACT